>PVIJ01003377.1:0-136656 GCA_004024925.1 Scalopus aquaticus | reverse complement strand
CTATATAGGAGCAGGAAGGAAACAGCCAGGTTTCTAATAAAGTCTTGCATCTCACCTGCAACACTTGATGCAATCCCAAGCGCATCAGCTCACTTCGGATGTGAATTCGGAAGTCAAGTTCTTCAGCTTGTGTGATTAGAGCGTTGATCAGCTGCAGACACCCCACCTGAAATAAGAAAATTAAGCAGCTTTGTCAATGTTGACTCCTAGGGATCAAGATTCCATTCTCTTAACATGAATTCTGAAGCCCTCAAATATTACCTGGAAGATGTATTAGACTCCAAGTATTAGATGTATTAGAAGATATATTAAAAAGACCACCAAAATGACTTTCTGCTAATGCAGTAAGACCTAAAAGCACAATCTGAAGAACTCAGAGGTCTAAATATTACAATTCTAAGAATTTGATGGTGTAATTTGTTACAGGCATTGGTTTTCCTAGCTTGTGAATACCAAGGCTTTTTATTCATTTCAAAAATGAGGAAAACAGTTTTTTCTCTGCTTTCTTGGAGAAGATAATCATTTTCCCTTCAGAATAAAAACTGAAATATAAAATATATAGTTGGGAACCACTCCATGTGTCCTATTAAAAGGTCAAATGAACTTAAGTTTTTCCATTTTGAATTCTACCCTTGGGCCCAGGTGCAGGGGGAATACATGCCTTTAGTGCAATGGAGGTTCTACTTTTTAATCCATCCAGCAGTGGCTGAAAACGTTCCACATCATCCATTTCAGCTCTTTCTGTCATTGCCTCCAAAACCCTTACATTCCTGGCCAGGAAAAAGCAAAGAGAAAGAACTGCTCAGGCACTCTGACACAGACATGTACAACAGGTAATACAAGCAAGCACAGATCAGTTAAACAAAACATTATCATTGTTCTGGATTTTCCACATTTTTCTTCTCATCACTTAGAGCAGAGCCAGATCTGCTGAAAGATAGGGAACCTCTCTTCAGGAAAATGTACTCCCTGAATCCTATCCCTAAATGGACAGCAAATTAAAAACCCTGTTCTATAGAGTATAAATTGATACAACCTTTGGAAGGGCATTTAATAGTATCAATTTTTAATTCATAGAACACGTGACCCACTTCTAGAAACCAATATAAAGACATACATGTGAAAAAAATATACGTACAAAGATAATATGTTGAAATAGAATTTATAATAGTAAAAATCCTTATTCTCTAGAGCAGGGATGAGAATCTGTTTTTAAAAGTTTACCTAAAAGAAAAAAAAAATGTCTAGAAGTGGAGGAACTGTTAAATAAATTATGGGGCACACATACTATGGAATGCTAGAGCCACTGAAAATAATAAAGTAGATCTGTAAGTACTGGCATAAAAAGGATATCCAAGGTCTACTGCTAAATAAAAAGAAACAAGTTGAAAAGAATGAATGGCATAATTTGGTATTCATTAAACCAAACCCTCCATAAAAAAAAAATCTATTCTCTATATGATTGGTTTTACAGGCCTAAGCCATCTTTCTTCATTTCTAAGATAACATCTTTTGGGGTAGTTGAAGATGTTTTAGAATCAAATAAATGCAATGTATTTTTCTGTACTTAATAAAAGATCTGAGAGCCTCCCTGGTGGCCTAGGGGTTAAGTCTCAGCGCTCCCACTGCAACGGCCCACCTTGATGCAGCAGACCTCTCCTGTCTCATCTGCTGCTCCCTTTAGCAGTGTATTTCAGTAAATTGCCTGTTCTGCTCCCCACTCTGTCTTTGGTGTATCCTCTCGCCTTCTGCTTTTGGTCTACACACCGAGTTTCTCTATGCAAAATAAATAAAAATCTTAAAATAAAGGAATAATTCTTTAAAAAAAAAAAGTTAGGGGCCTCCCTGGTGGCGCAGCGGTTAAGCGCTACACTGTGGAGCTGTCAGCAACGGTGACGCCAGTTCAAAGCCCGGCCAGGGAGATTCCCACATGGCACAGCAGACCTCTCCTGCCTCACCCACTGCTCCCCTCAGCAGTGTATTTCCATCCATCTGCCTGTTCTGCTCCCCACTCTGCCTCTGGTGAACCCTCTCACCGCCCCACACCTCCGGCCTGTACCCCAGCTTGTATGCATAAATAAATCAATCTTTTAAAAAAAAAAAAAAGTGAAACTGTACCAAATCATTAACAGTGGTAACCTCCATAGAATAAGATTTGTCAAAGGAATTAGCCTGTTATGTTTTACTTTACATACTTGTATAATGTATTGCTTAAATTGTTAAAATAACACTGTGGTACTTCTGAGTTTTAGAAAAATGTCCTAAACAATACAAGTATTAATGGAGAGCTAAAAGATATCCTGCTGTTCCTCTGAAAACCAGTAGTAAACTCAAGACAGCCTCCACTGACTTAACAATCTTTCTTCAATATTAAGATTCATAGTGTTCCTGTCTGGGAAGAAATATGGTTTTACCTAGTATTTAAGACCAAGTGGACACACAATCAACTCAACTTTCCTCCAGACTTGGGGAGATGGTTAAGAAAAGAGAATGGAGAAAATAAATAAATTCCAGCCACATACATGTCCTCTGGCTGTGGGAGGATGCAAAGAGCAGAAAGCAGCTTAGCCGCATCAATCATCATGTTGGGAACAGCAGGATCCATGGCTCTGACCAGCAGCAAGATTCCTTCTTCTGTCTCCAGCATGGTCTTGATTCCAAACTGGTAGGAAAAGAACAGAGAAGGGGGACTTAAAGTCGACATCATCTAACCATGCAGGACTTTAAGGGTCTTTATGAGTTAGAAAGTATCTACACTCCCCACCCTCCCCATCAATATTCACATGTTGAAGTCCTAACTAGCACCCAGTACCTCAGAATCTGACCCCATTTGGAAATAGGGTCATTGCAGATATAACCAGTTAAGTCACAATGAAATCATAGTGGAAAAGGGTAGGCCCCTAAACCCATGACTAAGTATCCTTCTGGAAAGGGAAAATGTGGGCCCAGATGTGCAAACAGGGAGAATGCCATGTGAACATGAAGGCAGACTGATTATACATGGACAAATCAAGGACTGCCAAAGACTTTCGGCAAGCCACCAAGCACTAGGAAAGATGTGGAATATTCTCCCTCGTGGTCTTCAGAAACAACCAATCTCGCTGACACGCTGAACTTGGACTCATGGCCTCTAGAGCTATGAGAAAATACATTTCTGTTGTTTAAGATACCAGTTTGTAGTACTTTGTTCACAGCAGCCCTAGCAAACTAATACAGGGTAGAATACTTCCCAATGTAGCTAAAGAGAGGTGAGCACAAGTAATTTCCTAGTATACAAGACAGAAATCTGTCTTTCAGGAAAAAATCTTTAATTCTTATGCTTTTTTTAAAGGCCTCTCCCATGCAGTGAACTAAGTTAGTTATAACAAAATTAAACGGTGAAGAAGATAAATTTGCACTCAGAATCAAGTAACTGTGGGCTCTTTGCATTTCAACACTAAACAGACCAAAAAAGATGAAAAGATTCTAAAAGTAGGAACAAGTTGAGAAGGAAAAATAAAAGTCCAGAATAAGGTAAACCTTCCAAAAACAGTACCTACAGTACCTACAGGTCAGGAAATTCAGTAATTAGCAAAAGAAGGTATAGACAAAGGAAGAAAATTAAGCCTCCCCTCTGGAACAGACATTAGTACAGGACAAAAAAGTTTATGAAGGCTTGTATGTGTGTCCATCAAACAGTGATGATACTAAGATGGAAAGTCATAAACCTCAACTTCCTAGTTCCTTTTTGAAGTTTGCCAACAGAAGATAAAGAAGGGGGGTCACAATGGGTATCTGAATGAGAACTGAAAAAAAAAACAAAAAACCCTCACCTTGTTGTTCATAAAAGCTTTCAAGCAGCGAATGATCTCATGCTGGTTACGACTATCGTAGTTTCTGCATATAGAAAAAGACATAATCAGAGAGGTCACTTTATTATCTATCTTTTTTGATCTGATTTTTCAATCTTCCAGACAAGAAGTTAGGAACAACACCAACTAGTAGCTGAATAAATTCTAGCACATAGCACTTTGTCTGAAATACTGGTAAAAACAAAGTAGTTAAAGAAGGATCCCTACCATCAAAGACTTCTAGCTAATCCTCCCGAAAGCCAAGAATTTAGTATGTCCTATAACTCCTTCTAGATCCTAAGTGCTAATTCTATCAGGATAACATCTGATAAATGCTATATCTGTTTGCCTCACTACTTCAAAGGTTTCAAGTCTGTACAGGCAGGAGTCTGAACGTTCAGTCACTTGGGTTCACAACGGCTTCAAGGTAGCCCAAGACAGTCCAAGGTATCCCCAGAATTATTCCAACTCTGAAGACTGATATAAAGGTAAGTGCATAGGACTCCAAATGAAATATGACCCAGACAAGATCATATGGCAACTCCAGATTAAGTCAGACTGTTTCCAGACTGTATAAGAACTTGTGCTGGAGACCTCTCCTGCCTTGCTCGCTGCTCCCCTCAGCAGTGTACTTCAGTCTATCTGCCTGTTTTGCTCCCCACTCTGTCTCTGGTGAATCCTTTCACCGCCCCACACCTCTGGCCTATATCCCAGCTTGTATGCATAAATAAAATAAACCTTTAAAAAAAAAAAAAAGAACTTGTGCTGGGAACCCATGATTTTGTATGGTATATATCCTGTGTTATTCACCATGAAATTTAAGTTCCTCCCCCTTCCCTGTATCTGTAGTCATCAGGTATCCTCTAGTCGTCCCAATGATTAACCCATTCTTAGCTAACAGCATATTCTCCCAGTGTATTACATTTAACTATTATTTTCTCCTTCAGTGCAAAAAGCCAAACCCCCTACTACCCACAACCCACAAAATGCCTGGAGTTCTCACCCAGCAATCTCCTCTTTCTCATCATGAAGTCGTTTAAGGATGTCCAGTAAAGAGGCCAGGCCCTCAGCACCAAATGTTTGTACCCAACTGTAAGGAACACAGACACAACGCATTATCAAGTCAGATCAAAAAATATTCACCAAAAAGAGTTTATACTGGCCACTCTTTACTCTCAATTCAAATCATTCTCATATTTCCCCAATTCCTTTGATCTCAGTTCCTAGCAGGAATTCTAACCTTGGGCTGCACTTCCTGTTACATGAGAACCCTCACCTCACAGGGTTGTTGTTTAGAGAGACACGCAGGGATTCCAGGCAGCTGAGCAGATGTGTATCCCGCAAGCCTGACCTCAACTCCTGAATGTACATCATGGCAGACCTAGAGCTCTCCTTTTGGCTCATGCCCTAGGCAGGAGCAGAAAGAGAGATTAGTAAACACTGGAGCCAGTCATAAATTGGAGACTAATAGTTAATACAATTTAAATAGTATCAGGTCAGATTCCATCAAACACCAAACTATGTGAGAACCAGAATTTCCCCTCCCATTCCTATATACACTTTATGAGAGTAAAAAAAAAGAGTAGGCTTATTTAACAGAATGAATTAGAATTAATGAAGACACAAAACAGATAAAGTTGTCAAAACAGAACCAAGTTAAGGAACACAGTCTCCCATGTAACGGATAGCTGCCCTAAAACTCACAGCTTTAGAGGTATGCAAATACTGAGACACCATCTCCCTCTTGATGATTATATCCTTCTCCCTCAAAGGTTGCTGTTTTTCCTCATTCAGGTTCATATCCAGCTAATAGAAGGAAAAAAAAAGAAAAAACAAAACTGCCTTAAATTCCTTACAAGTGTCTATATTTTAATATTTAGTATACTTAACAAAGAGTTGAGCACGTTAAATGCTTACTGAAAATAATAAATTTTCCTGACCTCTAGAGATTTAAGTTATTATAGATGATGAAAATTCCTCAGGAATAAATGTGGTTAACATTGTAGTGTAAATTCTTGCAGACATTTTATACATATACACTTAACTTTTTTCCTAACAAAAATGGACACTTAATATAAATAAAAACTTATGCATTATTGGAAGAAAATCACTATAGGTTTTTTTGCTTTACGATGGACCTTAATAATCACTAGATGACTGGATTATCCAAATACCAGCAAAACTGACACCAGCAAAATCTGCACCAATTCCTCCAGAATCTAAACACCCATTACTCTGGTAAAGTCAGTTTCTATACGAACTCCTTTCCAATGAAGGATTGGAAACTCGGATAAAGCAGGCCCCTCAAAAGATGTCACCTGAGACAAGCTGTTGGAGAAAGGCTCTGCTGGGCCTATATGACCATATGTCTGAGCCTAATACCTTAGTGAGGGCAAGTTTAACCTGGAAAAGTCCAGAATATTCTTTGAGACAGGGGAAATATAGAAAGATAGATATATTCTATTTCTTCTGGGGGTGTGTATGTGTATGCAGGTGGGTATACGTGAAGGAATCATTGCCTCCAAGTAGTAATGTTAATTTGAATTTTTTCTGACTTACTTCCTGGTGTTTTTTTTCTCCTTTTACAAATAAATTGAACACAGAAGTTGCAAAGTGGTAGTCCTCAGGGTGAATCAGATCCAAAGACATAGTACGTTTTGCCTGGTTAGCTCAACATTTTAAACATAGAAGATGTCACATAAATATACAGATGTCTGATAAAACAGCACCACGGGATGTAATCAGTGATAAAATTTCACATTACTGGAAAATCTACAGGTTAGTTTCTTCAACTTTTTTTCTTTTTAAATATAGCCAATAGCAAGGATAAAGGGGGGGAGAAAACCTATAGATAAAATGAAACAAGAGAATGTAATTATAATGGGCCTTATTTGGAACTGGGATTTGAACAAATTATTATTATTATTTTTTAATTAATTGGGGAAATTTGAAAAATTCAAAGAGCTATTGTTTTAAAAACATAGATTTCTGCTGCTTCTAAAGAATAGAAATATCTGATACTACTGGGCGAGACTCCCAACTAGAATGCTACAGACCTATGGAAAGTGAATTGTGGCCTACCTTCCTAACGAAAATGCTGAAAGCCCTTTTTCAAATCCCTTTTCCTTTTCATCATCTTTTATCTAGCCTGTTTAACTTACTTACTATACCTGCCTGGCCATAAAGAGATCTAAATTTATGACGTACGGCCAAGACATTGTCTTCACAGATCATACTCTTTAAGAGTCTGTTAATGCACTTGCAGAATTAAAGAGACAAACTGAAAATTTTAGTGAAAAATCGTAATAGCAGTGCTGGTTGAATGTTCACTATGGACTAGGACCCATGTTAAGGGTTTTAAGCCCACATTTTTAATTAAGTTAGACCAGCCATTGCCTCTATTTGAATCTGAGATCATAGATGCAAGCAATATATAGTTCTTATGAAAACTTATAAGCATATACTCAAAACTTTCCATGACTTACCACTAGTAGACTTTTACTAAATATCTTCCACACCCAGTGCTCCTCAATGAGGACAGCAAATAAGTCACATTCATATTTACTTCATTATTCAGCTAACTTCAGTCATAATCTTTAAATGTATTTTAGTGATTATCGCATCAGAATTATCTCCCCAGTTTCACCACTAAACTGAGGACCATGGACGAATGATGCCTTTCTATTCCTCTGTTTCTCTGTATAGAGCATTCTATTTCTTTGTATAGAGTTCATTGTGAATACTTCAACATTATCTATTCTAGATATCCCAAAGGTGGTTGACACAACAACCACGTATCATAGATCCCAATCCTATGACCTGGTGCTTATGTACTAGTCTCTGAGTTAACAGTACTGCTATTAAGAACTTTCCTGCTAAGCCTGGAACTCCTTGTAATTAAGGGCAATTTTATTTATTTATTTTTTTAATTTTTTAAAAAAGATTTATTTATTTATGCATATAAGCTGGGGTGTAGGCCAGCAGTGTGGGGGGTGAGAGGGTTCACCAGAGACAAAGTGGGGAGCAGAACAGGCAGATCAACTGAAGTACACTGCTGAGAGGAGCAGCAGGCGAGGCAGGAGAGGTCTGCTGCGCCATGTGGGAATCTCCCTGCCTGGGTATCGAACTTGTGCTGCAGTGGCTGCGATAGCTTCATAGTGCTGCACTTAACCTATTGGGCCAGGGCCTCCCTGGTGGCGCAGTGGTTAAGTGCTGCGCTGTGGAGCTGTTGGCAGTGGCGATGAGAGTTCAACTCCCAGCTGGGGAGAATCCCACATGGTGCGGCAGACCTCTCCTGCCTCGCCCGCTGCTCCCCTCAGCAGTGTATTTCTGATCTGCCTGTTCTGCTCCCTGCTCTGTCTCTGGTGAACCCTCTCGCCGCCCCACGCCTCTGGCCTGTACCCCAGCTTCTATGTATAAATAAATAAATCTTAAAAAAAACAAAAACAAAAGAAACCTGTTGGGCCAACAGGGAGGCCCATTAACAACAATTTTAATTAAGGGGATCTATGCTCTAAAGTGGGCCTACCATGCCCATAAACACATTTCAAAATAAGCATTATTTTTATTTTGGGGAAACATACCAACATCTGTTCAAAGAGTACTAGTACTTGTTCATCTGAAATATCCTGCAGTGATTGTGCTGTGGGATCATCTCCATATGATGAAGAATTTCTATGAGCATAATTGGGTTTCTCCTTCTCCTTCTTATGTCTGATGCTAGTAAATCTCTCCAGCTAAGAAAGAGAAAAAAAAGTATTAGCAGTGACCCATTTTTCATTTACACAACAAACTACACATCAAATAGTCAACCCTCTAACCTCTTACACATGTATAGTTTTGTCGGTAGTTCAAGACTTTCCTGATATGAAAAGAGAAAAACAGTATTCATTGTTTCTAATTTAGTATGGTGACTCTATACTTTCACCTTCATCCAAAGATAAGAGGACTTAAGTATTAAGATTTGAAACCTCTAAATAGAGAAGAGTTGTTCTTGAACTCCTCTGTCATTTCCAAGTCTTCTAGCAGTACAGAACTGAAACTTTCTGATACACCTAGGTATCTCAATAAAATGTCCTTTGTGTCTGTCTAGCTATCCGACAATCATGTGACGGGGAGGATCCCTCCCTTCAAGAGGTGAATATGGTCATAGATTTTTAATAGATAGCTTACACAGGGTAAACAAGTAAATGCCTTAAGAGCAATAACCATTCCCTTTCTTTCATGTAGTCCATAGCACTTGTGTTATGCAGGCAGAAAAGTTCAATACATATTCTTCAACATCCCCTTTGCAAAGAATAAGGTGTACTTCAGGAGTATTCATGTCATCTCTGCCAAACAAAGGCTCTTGAAACTTTCCTCAAACCAAGAGTATAGACAGATACTCAAATTAAAAAGAGCCATTAAAAAGCTGCAGCCTTTAACAGCTCTACCTGTTTGAAAATTAACAGTAAATATCTGCAAGCATGCAGGGGATTCGAGTACTGTAAGTGGCATTCAGACAGCTCAGAGTTTAAAGAGTAAGTACAACCGTGGAAGCTAACGAATGTTAGCTTGCATGCAGTGGGGCCAAAACAGAGCAAAAGGTTAGGAAAAAGCTTCGTGGTGTCCTGAGAATAGACCCCACATCACCATTACAAGCTGAAGTAATAACAACTGGTAAATAATATAGTGCAGAAAATTAGCTTGAGCATGCACATGCCAAATAAAGTTTCCTTACCTCATCTGCCATGAGCCGCTTCAGAGTCTAGGAAACAGGAAAGGAGGAAGAAGAAAGTTGAGTGAAATGCCAGGAAACCTCCCAAACACCAGATGGGTTGGGGGGGGAGGGCGGTTAGAAACGAGAAAATAAATCAAAAGAATCTAAACTACCTCACACAAGCTAAAAAATTTCTGACAAACTCCTTAGTACAGTCCCTTAGGTAGAAGTCATAACCATATGATTCTTTGTGGGATTAGGGGGAGATGAAAACTCTAAAATTTGAAAATCTGAAAACTCTAAATTTGAGGGCCAATAACCCTATGAAATTTCACTAATTTCACTAATAAAAAAGGACATGCAAATTAAAACCACAAGGAGATATCATGTTGTTAATTCTGTTCTCAAAAGTGACAAAAATATTCATATCTGTCTAGTCAGAGCAGCAGGAGCTCGCACACATGTAGATTGCCATGGCCACTCCAGAAAACTCTATGTCATCTAGTAAGTTAAAAATGCACATATGCTACAAGTGAACAAATAAATTTCTATGTATCCACCCTGCCAGTACTTGCAAATATTCAGCAGGATGTGTAGTAACAAGAATGTCTACAGAAACACTAGTATCTACAACAGAGAATACAAATAGTCATCATGAGTTATGTGGTTTATCAAAGAGATAAACTAGTTTTGACAATTATGTCAAGAAAGTAAACCTACTTATATTTACAAACATAACACTAAATACATTACTTTATGTTGTCTAAATCATACATAAGTAGGATGTCAAATTATAAAGGGATTGATTTTAATAAATATCAGAACAGTGGCTGCTACTTGGGTGTAACAGGTGTGATGTGGCAGACAATCAGGGAGCTTCTAGAACGCTTGTAATACTTTATTTCTTAACATGGTTACATGGTTGCCCAGTTTATAATTACTCTTAATATTTTCTGTTCTCTGCATACAGACTATATCAAAAAATAAATCTGAATGAGCAGGTGTGAAAAAGCAGGAATTTTTCTTTGTCCTAATTTATATCTTTTTGTAAATGTCCTTACAAGAGTATAGTGAATGCCTCTGATTAACCTTCCTCAAACAAGGAAAAGCTGGTTCTGTCTCTCCCACAAAGCTGTTTTTCTAACCTTTTTATGGACAAGAAAAAACTGTTTCATTATGCTCACATTCCCAAAGTCAGAGTTCAGTGAAACCCAGTGTAAACAGAATCTTAACTCCGTTCTCCAAGGTCCAGAGGAGGTCAAGCCTCCACTTGCCAAGTGCTACTCACTCACCTGAAACCATAAAAACCTTGCTTAGTGGCAATGGAATTTTTATCCCTTTCTAGACTAAGTTCCTTTAGGGCATCCCTGAGACTTAGTCATTACATTGCTATGAACAGATACCATAATCTGGGGCTGCTTTCCCCTAAAATATCAATTCCTAGAGAAGTCTTCAAATCTACATCATCTCTTCACTGTATAAATGAAGAAACTAAAGCTCAGACAATGGAGTATATCGCAGAGGTGACACGATTAGGAGCAATCTGAAACTGGAGAATGGAACTAGCCTCTCCAGATTCCAAGTCCCAAATTATATTCTGCAAATTCTGCCCTATTTACAGTTAATGCAACCTATAGATACAAAAGTATACACGTATTTCCAAAAGAAGGAAGATACTAATTTCTCTTGCTCTCCTTGTGCATTGTTAGAAACAGATTTAATTCCTTTAAAAATAATCTGCATTAGTACTCAATTTGGGTGATCCAAGCAGGAT
The DNA here is from genome assembly GCA_004024925.1 of Scalopus aquaticus. Classification (NCBI taxonomy): domain Eukaryota; kingdom Metazoa; phylum Chordata; class Mammalia; order Eulipotyphla; family Talpidae; genus Scalopus; species Scalopus aquaticus. Next base: position 125,354 of record PVIJ01003377.1, on the reverse strand, counting down.
AAAAATTGCATTTCCTCAACTAATCCAATAGAGGGCAGCAACTACCAGAAAAGCAAATCACAGTAGAGACACTATGCTGCTGCCTGTACACCTAAACAGCAAGGTTAATTCAATTACTGAAACCAACCTGCTGCTACAGTATTCTGAGGCTATGCTTATTCAATACTATGTGTGTTTCCCTTACAGATACGATGTATATACTGTGTTTACAAATAGAATATTTTGTTCAGTTTTGGTTGTCTTTTTTTTAAGTATGATTAGTTGTTTTGTGGATTCTCTGAGAGATAGAACAAGAGGTTCCTAGATCGTGAAAAGAACTAAAACTATTGGCATACAGGAAGATAAATGTCACTGAAGCTGTACTTATGCTTCATGCCTCAGATGTACAAGTTTTTTTCATGATGGTTCTAAATGTTCTACATATCTTTAAGTTCTTTCATTCTCACCACTCTCCTTGATTACTGTCAATTTTCTTCTGCCCCCCCCTCCGCCCCAACCAAACCTTATTGTCCTAGCCTAGCTGCACTAAATACTTCCATTTTCTTGTCACTCCTGGTGAGTTTTCCACTAAAACTTTAAACTACAAATATAGATACTGGAGGAAGCATAAGTACCGGGTGAAATTTTTTTTTAAAGATTTATTTATTTATGCATACAAGAGCTGGGGGTGTAGGCCAAAGGTATGGGGGGGGGTGAAAGAGGATTCACCAGAGATAGTGGGGTGCAGAACAGGCAGATTGACTGAAATATACACCGCTGAGGGGAGCAGCAGGGAAGACAGGAGAGGTCTGCTGCACCATGTGGGAAACTCCCTGGCTGGGGATCAAACTCCTGCAGCAGTGGCTGCTGATTGTTTCATAGTGCTGAGAATTAACCGCTTGCGCCACCAGGGAGGCCCTGGATGAAATGTTTTTAAATGTCAAAATTTGTAATCTCATGATTATAGGTTAATGCGAACTTCTAGGTAAAAGATGGTAGAACTGAATCAAAGCATCTTATTTCCTGAAAGCTACAGAAAATGAATTTTTAGAAAGGGGAAAAAATGGTGAAAGAAATATACAAGGTTAGGAGGTACAAGAAAAGCACAATTGCAACCAAATTTTGAGGCTGGGGAGTAATCCAAAGACTAGTGGCATAAAACCCAATAGATTAAAGAAAGTGGAGTCCTAAACCAGAAGGAGGAAAAGTCAAGAACGAATCCAAATTATACTTAAGGGTCCTCCATAGGCTCAAGGATTAGTGGCCCCAGGTATCTACAAAAAAGGAGGCTGGAGAGAGGGGAGTAGCTAAAAATAAGAGTTAAAAACTGCTTAAGAAGCAATTAGATTCATAGATGCTCTAGTACCACCAACCCTGTCCCCATGCTTTTGAGAGCCTATCTCCAGGTCCCCCTTACTCAAGCAGAAGCCTAGAAGTTTATGCTTAGAATAAAAGGTAAAACCAGGGGGTGGGGGGTGGGGTGTCTCTGGATTGGAGGAGTTGTAAGCAGGTATTCTATGCTAGGAAGAATCCCTAAATCTATGGATAACCACATGCTGAGACACCAGACCCTTCCCTCTTCCAGTTTCTCAGAAACCAATAGTCTGGCCCTTACCCTTGAGGCAGTCGGTTGGAAGAATCTTCTTTAGGGAATCAAAACATCACCTAAAGTTACCAACACACACACACTACAGCTCTGTGGTCCAAAAGAATAGCCATTATTCATATGTAACTAGTAAGCACTTCCAAAGTGGCTAGTGTGCCTGAGGAAGGAATTCTTACTTTATTAAACAAAATTTAAATTTAAAATGACTATTTTATTGTTGATAAACCCTCTTTAGAACACCCTGGGTATGTGAATCTACATTTTTGCTTGTAAATTTTATTAAATCTAATTACACATCAAGTATTTTTAATGAAAATTTAGCATCTGAATTTACATGTGCTGAAAATGAGCTGGGGCTCAATAAGTTAATATGAAAAACTATGTAAAATATATCTAATAATTTTATATCTAGTGCATATTAAAATATTTTAGATAGTGGGCTAAATAAATTATATTAAAACGAATTTCACATATTTCTTTTTGCCGTTTTTTTAATGAGGCTACCATAAATGTAACTAAAATTACTTATGGTTAGGACTGTCCTATGAGAAAGCACATGCTGACAAACCTTATCCAGGCAGGCAGAGATCCCCATCAGCTTTTTAGTTCCTTAATCTTAAACATGAGCAGATAGCCCAGGATTATTAGACATCTGAGGAAAGTTATTAATATTAGAACGAAGGGAAGGGTAAGGCAACATTATGTACAGACAATGCAAGGAGATTCAAAAATCACTAATATCCACAAGATAGAACATAATGCCATCTTTAAATGAGAGAAAAATATCAGAAGTAAAAGAACCTTTAGAAGTAAAAGGACTAGAGGGTAAGAATTGAGGAAATCTCCCAAAAAGTAAAACAAAAAAACAGGGGTGAAAAATGAGAAAGAAAAGATAAAATCACTAGAAGACTGGTTTGGGAGGTTACCCCAGGTAACAGGAGAAAACAGAGAGCAAGCTATCAAGGACACAATTAAAAAATTTCCCAGTACTGAAGGATAAGTCTCCAGCACAAGGACAAACACCTGAGGCATATAACGGTGAAATTTCAAAACACTGGGAATACAAAGAAAATTCCTCACAATTTGACAGAAGGAAGGAAAACTGGTCATGGAGAAAGGAATCGGAGGAGCCTTCCATTTAATAATAATACCAGTAACTAGAGACAGTGGAACAGGTCTTTAGAAATGTGAAGAAAAATAATTTCTTAGAATTCTATAACCGATCGAACTATCAATCAAATGTGAACTTAAAAGACATTTTGCTTTCAAAAAATGTATCCCCCAGTACCATAGGAAGCTACTGTAGGATATACTTCACCAAAGTGAGGGAGTAAACCAAGAAAGTGTAAGACCTGAAATACAGGAAACAGAAGCCCAACAAATGACAGAAGTAAATGTAATCCCTGTAATGAACATTCCAGAATGACTGCTCTGTGCCAGAAAACACAAATAGAAGGAAACAATGAGGCCTGAGTCAGACCCCAAAGACTGTCAGTCACCTTTATCCACATGTGTTCTGGCTTTTCACATTGACAATATCTGGTGTGAGTGACCAAAGTCTTGGTCTATGTGAATCATGTGAATAGTTTCTTCCTGTCCTTCCTTGCCCTACTGCCTAGAGAGCAGAGGACTCTCATCCTACCTCACAGAATCTTTCTACTTAAGCAGGAGCACTGAAGGTTGGCCACAGTAAGTTTAGAAGTGGAAAATAAGAGCCCAGTATACTCACCCAACCAGATTCCTGTTGAAAGTCTAGCACTGAGTTCCTCACTGCAGCCCTGCCTCAGCTGTGTTGAGCCCTAAGTCCCCCAAGTCTCACTCATGGTTTGGCCTACAGACAGTCGAAGGGGACCTGAAAAGACTTAGAGAATCTGAGGTGTAACTATGACTCCACAGTGGTGTTTCAGTTTATCTTCTAGAAGTCTCCATCTAGCCAGGGCAACACTGTCATTTATATCAATATATTACAAATTTTTGCTTGTGACTTAATTTTTATAATAACTTTTCATTTATAGTCAAACAATTCTTTATTCTTTTATTGAGGTAACATTAGTTCACACCACTCTATAGGTGTAGTTTCAAGTGTAGTTTCTCACCTCAGCAACTATATGTATCATATCACGTCCTCCACCAAATGTCCAGCCACCACCTACTACCACCTTGTTCCCTCCCTACTCCTTCCCTTCCAGTAACCATGCTTCTGTTATCAAAGTCTAAGGTTTTTATTTGATTTTATTGCTTTTCCTTCATATTTCACAAATAAGTTAAATAATATGGTCTCTGTGTCCTGATTTATTTCACTTAGCATAATTCCCTCAAGGTTCATCCATGTTGTTGCAAATAGCAAGATTTCATCTTTTTCAATAATTATTGACAAAAAATATAAAATATTTTGTTTTAAAAAGAGGTAAAAAATCTATTCTATAGGGTTTTTTGTTGTTGTTGAGAACAGAAAAGGCATATTTATTAAAATACACTGCTAAGAGAAACAGCAGGCAAGGCAGGAAAGGTCTTAAGGTCTTCTGTACGCTACAGAAACTTTTAGTTCAACAGAATTGGATGAATAAACAAATTCTAAAGGTCTTTAGCTAGTAGGACAGGAAAAGAGCTTAACAAAATTACATTTATTAAAATGAGCTTTATCTTCTCCAAAAAAGTTTTTATATTATCAAATCTTAAATCAACACAAAGTACTTAATGGTGCAACTTATCAAAAACAACAACAATGAATATGAATATACTTGGCTGATTACTAGTCTGCACTAAGACTATCATCAATCAACATAAATACAAAAAGCTGCCCCCTCACCCCTCTTTTAGAGGATAATTCAAGACTGATTCAGTCACCACATCCTAATGTAATATGTGGTAAGATTAATCTTTTGGTCTACATCTACAGGAAATAAGAAACTTCCTAAATACTTTATAGTTTGGTTTCTATAAACATCCAGAAAAAAGGTCAAAAGAACCAAACTAAATGACTGAAGGAGTCTGAAACATACCCTGATGAATTATGATAATAAATGCAAAGGACTAGTAAAACTTCTTTTCCATAACTGGATTTGTTGTGGTGATGGTTGTATCTATTAATACTTCAACTTTTAAAAAGTGGGCCAATGGGATTAAACTTGGCAGTGTTTTGGACAGAGGTTCCCTGTTTGCCAAGTAACAGACTTAGACCTATTATAAACTCAAGGACATTAGAAAATGCATCCAAGGGACTGTTTCACCCCTACCCATAAGCCTAGAACTGCAAGCCTGTATCTCAGTGCTTTTCAAAGATTTTATTCAGGCTGACTTAACCAGACAATCTATAACTATTGTCAGGCTAAGTGACTACCACTGGCACACCACAACTTAATGCTACTTAGCTCCCCAGTTGATGAATCCAGAAGGCCCCCATTCCCTAAATCTTTAACTTTTTTCCTCCAAATAGAAAAAGGTCACAAAATTCTCAAACAATTCAGGATGGGTTTTGGCACAGGATGCTTGTGCAGCCAATCAGAAGGTAATGAGGTAGTGTGTTCTTAGAAGCAGATCAGTTAGCAGAGATCTAATAAGAGAATATGATTAAACATTACTCTGAACATAGAGTACAGTACATAGCAAAAAGTGTTGCTAATTCCTGCCACTGTGGTTCACAACAACAGTTCATCACGGATAGTAATCCCTTGAGCAACATGGCTAGAACAAGGGTTAGAATAAGTCTAGAAGGGCAAGCCTGTACCTCAGTGTTTTTCAAAAATTTTATTCAGGCTAACTTAACCAGGTATTTATAACTACATCTGAGCTCCTGGCTAAGTAACTACCACTGGAACACCAAAACTGAACGCTACTTAGCTCCCAAGTTGGTGATTCCAGAATGCCCAGAATGAGTGGGACCACACGTTTTCTTATAATACCTACAATCACAAAGCAATTCACAAACTGCCCCAATATACTCGATTCCTACCTCTTCCTCTTCCGGCATACACATTTGTTCATGAGTTGGTCTAATTCAGTGAGAAGGAAATGTTAGGTGCAGCAAGTAGAACTCTAAGGTGTCCCCTAAGGTTCTTAATTTCATGTGTATATATACCTGCATAACTGCCAGGACTATAAATATGATAGGATATCACTCCTGTAATTAGGTTTTATTATTTGGCACAACTGACTTTCTAAGAAAGGGAAATTATCTGCATGGGCCTGACCCAATCACCTGAGCCCTTTAAATCGGGCTAGAGATCAGAGACACAGGGATTTAGGATGCTGCTTCTAGCTTGAGTACGAAGGGAGTCAACCGGCAAGGACTGCAGCCTCTGGGATTTGAGAGTGAGCAAAGCAGCAGGCACCTCAAGCCTAAACTGCAAGGAACTCACTTTTGCCAACAACCAGGAGGAGCTCAGCAGCATGTTTTCCCGTCTGCAGACAAGAACTGATGCAGGTGACACCCTGATTACAGCCCTGTGATACTCTGGGAACCCAGCTACACTGTCCATGCTGGACTTCTAACCAATGAAACTTTGAGCTAATAAATGGGTTGTGTTTTAAACTGTTAAGTTTGTTATACAGCAATGGAAAACTTATCATTAAGAAAACTGACAAACTACAATTTATCTAAAACTCTGGATAAAGGTAAAAGAAACCATGAATCCTTATCTTTTTATTTCTGGCATCCTAAAGATTGCAAGCATGATTTCAAGCAAATCACTTTAATTCTTCAGCTTCTGTTTCCCTATTTATTAAAAAGCAAAAGAAAACCAGACACACACCTCTTGGGACCACTGAGATCACAAAATGGAGGGGTGAGAGGTCATTCTATAAAGGCAAATGTGCCCTATTATTACTACAGACAAATTTTCTTATAAAATACATACCTGAAGACTGAACTAGTTGACAGTGCAGAAAAACATAACATAAGGAAAAAGGTGATCCTCATCTCAAGTACACAAGTAGTCACAGTCAATCACTTTGAAAAAGAACTGAAGGACTTATGCATGCCAGACTGTATTATATCAGCTCTTCCTTCAGACTGTTTTTTTGTGATTGCCTCTGTGGACTTGATCGTAAATGGCTTGGGGGTAGGGATCCATGTCTTGTTTGTTTGCTATGCCCAATATTTAATAAATGTTTTTTAAAATTAGCATCCCTACAGGTTTATTAGGAATATCAACCTAAGCACAGTATTCATTTATTACTTTTTTCAAGCTAAACAAAGTGAGGAAATGGTTTAAGTGAAGGTCTATGAAAGGACAGTATGACTGTTAAGAACAGCTCGGCATGCTATCAGACCAAAGCTTTAAGAGTAAAGTCTTTTCCTAGGAATGAGACCACAGGATCATATTTGTGAGTGGTCCTTGGGGAAAATACTCAGTTATAGGATACATGAGATGTAAGGAGTCTTTCATCTCCTCTGAAGGGCGTAAAGTCTTCAGTAAAGAACAGGCTATATATAGGTAAAAAAGGAAAAGTATCTCTATAGCCAACAATAATTTTCTAGCAAATCCTAATCTACCTACTCAGGAAGGACCAAGTAAAGTGTCTGTCATTCAGATCACACAGAACAGAGCAGGGTCAAGCTCTGATTCTTTCCTTTATTCTATCACAGTACCGACATTCACTTCTACAGGACAGTGAGGCAGGACAGAGTCGGACTGTAACATGGACTTGAATTCAACTGCCAATGAATCCTATTCCAGCTTTGCCATAAAATTCACCACTAATAAACTAATACACTAATAAACAGTAAGGCAGGGTAAGCTTTTTTTTTCCTTACCACAATTCAATCTTCCTATCTTTAGGACTACAATATCTCATAGGAATAGTGTGGAAAACCTAAAATTGGATGCAAAGCACTTTATTTGCAAAGTGTTTTGTAAAAGTTAGTAATATGTGATGATGGAACCAATAAAAATTTGCTCATCTTCCTTCTTCAGTTCCCACTCTTACACAGAAGTCAATTAAAACTAGAGAGAAGGAAATAAAGAATATCTTCAAATGTAGAGAACTTTCCTTTCCACTTTCAAGGAATGGCCCAAAGATCCTGTCAAAAGAGTCAATAAATGGTACTCATCTACCATTTACTGAGCAACACGCTAGATTCCAACGTGATTCTTTACTGATACTAACAGACTAAATAGGAGTTGTGTAGAACTAGGGCACCCACTTCATAAAAGGAAATAAAAGAGAAAACATATCTCAGAAGAAAATCTAAGAGAAGAGCAATATGACTAAGAATTGAAAGACATAAACTATAAAGTTAATTTAACATTACACAGTTGAATGTGTATATGGTAAGTAAAACTGAGGATGATGCAGCAATCCCCAGAAATGGAGGGATAGCCAACTCATGTTCTCCATGATCACCAAGGAGTAAGTTAGATTCTAGCAACTTAATCACTCAGTTCCAAGCTGCCTCAGCATGTTCACAGCTAAACTCAGTAATGGTGCATTAAACTCCTTAGAATTCAGTCAACAGAGGGAACCTAGTAGAGAAAAGACCAAGACCTTTTATTCCTAATTAAGAGAGTTCTTTCAGTCTCCCCATAGCCTACAGAATCGACACTATTTTCCTGATACCACCCTGGTAGCCACTGCTTGGAATCTGTATAAGGTAAAGATTCACACCATATAAACTACATACTGTATCACCGTAACCCATCCCCTGTTTCAATAATTTACTTATAAACTTGAAGTAGTTTACTTATAAAGTTTAAAGCAACAAACTGCATTTCTCTCACAACTGCCTATAACTGCTGGTAAGAGTCAGCGTTCCAAAATTACATTTCCCAAGGGGGAAAAAACTATCTTAATATTAGGATTCAATCCTGACAGGTCCAACATATGTTCCAATAGGCCTCTAACAGTCCAAGGAGACAAGTCTCTGGGGGAAAGGAGTAGGGAAAGTTTTGCCTACAGATTAGCCCCTCCTGAAGCCTTGGGCCTGGCACAGCCTGCATCCCAGAGAGCTGACAGTGTAGCATGAGGGAGGGAGGTCCACTCAGGTATCACTACTCCAGTTCAGCTGAACAGATGGAAACCAGGCTGGGAACACTGCATTCTTCCTACAAGTCCATCCAAACAAACTGCCAGCCCCTTGCACATGAAGCACTCATGGACTGGGAAAACAAGCTGCCAGGAGGGCAAGAAAGTCCTAATTTCTCAACAAGTATCATAAGGTGTGGCAGACATGCCCATTGCCTTTGCTGTCAGAAAGGAGGTGCACATGTATTCTGTCATTTGATGAAAAAAGTCAGTAAAACTTCTTTCAAACATCCTAAGGTTCTGATAAAACTTCTGAATACATATATAGAAAACAATAAGTAACGTTAACAATTATGTTGAGTGTTAACAATAACGTTATTAACAATAACGTTCTAAAGTTTCAACATATTTTTCAAACTTCAAATACTGACATTTGTTCTTCACTTTACTCTCTCTTTACTGCCTGCGTTTAGAGAACATTGTGACTGTTCCTTTAAAAAAGGGGTGTTGTCTATTTATTTAGAAACAGTAAGTGACTCAGGAATGCTGTTTCCCAATCTCCCTAGCAACTGTCTTCTCCTCCTATGTTGTGATGTGAGTAGCAAGACAACTACTCTTCCTCAGGGTGAGCACGTGTGTGACACACCCAAGTCCTAGCAGACAGGAAGTTCCGCAGCTAATACTGCTTCTATACACAGACACCAAGTATGAGTCTGCTTTATTTCAGATCCCATTCCCAAAGTCCTTTCATTTTTCAATGATGGTTACAGCTCTTATTTTCTATCCCAGCATAATTCCTAAATACTCAAAAATCATCACAATCTAGTGATAATAGCTTAACCAATCCAAAAATTTTAGTACTACTCAAACAGTCAGACTTGATCTTATGAAACCACAGTAAATGTTTTCTGGTCTTTTACAAACCCAGAATAAGATTTTCTTTTGACAATAAGTTGGAAGGCAAAGAACATAGGGTAAAATCTCATTATTTCTCTATCAATACTAGAAATATAAACAAAGGTTAAAATGAGGTCCTCCTGATACTTCCAGCAACCATACATGTGTAGAACTATGTTATAACACAAACACATACAGAATTTTATGCCTTAGTGTTTAAGATCCAAAGAAACTTCCATGTATCACGTATTTTTTCCTTTGGCTTGAAGTATTTAAAAAAATTATAATTTCTGAAAAACAAGATAGATTATTTTACTCTTTTCACACACATCTACGCTTTCTTAGAAAAGCGTATCACTTATAATACATTTCATTTCAGGTAAATGTAATTTGCAAAGATTATAAAGCCAAAAAAATGTTTGTAACTGTTTTAAAAGTAGAAAACTTGTGTGAAGTATAATTATACTGTTGGAGTTGTTGTTATAAATGTAAAAACATCTGTGCATAGAGATAATGACTAGAATATACAAATACTAAGCAAAATAAAAATGAAAACTACAAATGTGGAGCTCCTAGGTACTGTTATTTAGAAAATGTATATATGTGTGTCTTTTCCCGAAAAAAGAGCATTAAAAATCGTTAGCACAGGGCCTCCCCGGTGGCGCAGCGGTTGAGCGCTGCGCTGTGGAGCAGTTGGCAGCGGCGACGCGAGTTCGACGCCCGGCCGGGGAGAATCCCACATGGTGCGGCAGACCTCTCCTGCCTTGCCCGCTGCTCCCCTCAGCAGTGTACTTCTGATCTGCCTGTTCTGCTCCCCACTCTGTCTCTGGTGAACCCTCTTGCCGCCCCACACCTCTGGCCTGTACCCCAACTTGTATGTATAAATAAAAAATAAATCTTTAAAAAAAAAAAATCGTTAGCACAGCACCTAAAAACAAACCAATGCTGTCTAATCCCCATATTCAAAATGCCCACAGTATTTACTCCTCTCCAGTAGTATTTTGCTTCAGGAAACACTGGCAGGGTACAGTGACAAAATTTAGGACTGACAATATAACGTGAAAAAGAATAATGAACAGTTCGTGAATTCTAAAGGCTAGTTCACATAATTATATAACCTTGACCATGTAATTACATGACCTCTAGGCCTCAGTGTGCTCATTTCAAGATGAAGAGGCTGGGTCAGATCATTTCCAGGATCTCTTCAGAGGCCCTAAAACACTGTGCTTAGTTACCACCGCTCTTTTTGAGGGCAGTCTATGCCTGCTGCTTGCCCGATAATAGATATCCTACTGTGGCTTCTCACCACTTCTTCTTGTGGTTTCAATCACAGGAAACAGACGTCACCCATGGGCCTAGAAGTAAGTAACGAACAAGCAACAAGCCCCAGCGGATGCGAAGAGCTGCCAACTAAGGCCAACTCCCATCTCTTATAAAACAAAAATCAAGAAATCACTAGAAACCTGATATTTGGGAAGCCTGATACCTATCTTTCACAAAAACTATCAAAACTAAAAATATCTCTGTAGCTCCCGTGGGAACACGAAATAATTTTAGAATAGTCCAAAATGACTTTGGTTTTATTGCCAAGTGAAGGAACTGACAGAACTCCATAGCTATGGGTAGAAGTAGATGTGTTTAAGGAAAAAAACAGGTGGCGGGGGGTGTGGAGTGGTAACATACACCAGAAGAGTGTGATCCCCCAAATTATCTACAGTATTGTAAACCAATGTTACCTCAAAAATAAAAATAAATAGAAAGGGCGGGGGAGGGCAATCCTACTGCCACTAGCATCTTTTTTTTTTTGTGATCCACACATATCCTGAGGACTTGACAATTCACCCATGTCTTAATTTATTTAATATTCCATATAAACCTTCCTGCAGCTGTGAAAGACTATGATATTAACAAATGCAAATAACACAGGGGTTTAGTAATTATTCACTTTAAACGTGTTAACAATCCCTAGAGCATTAAATCAATTTCTGCTCTCACAATGATAAAAGTTGGCAGCCCTGGAAAATATCTGTAAAATAATACAGATTTTATTATCCTACAAGCATGCTCCTCCACTAAACACAAGGCAAAATTATAAAATACTATCTTTCATTATCTAGAGATAATGAAAAAGGTATTCATCTTTTTTCAACAGCTTTCTAGCTGGGTACAGTTTACTTTAGAGGTTTTTTGTGTTTTACAGTTCCCTTGGTAAGAGGACTAATGTTTTCAAAACTCTAGATCTCTCACATTAGACCACAGAAACTGAGAATCTTAAAAATAATTTCAATATTTCCAAGACTAATATTGAAAGTAAAATACATAAAAGAAGATAAATATACATATGTGCATGTGTCTATATATATGTGTGTATACACATGTAAATCATTCAAGAAAAACTAAAGAACCCTCAAATAAGCACGCAATCAAAATCTATACTACGCTGTTTAGAGAAGGCTGAAACAACTGGGCTCAGAGACAGATTCAGCGTGGCCTCACACGGCACATCCCACCTGAGCCCACACTCTGGCTATACAACTTTGAAAACCAGGTAAAGAGCCATCTGTCTTTAAATCCAGATTAATCTCTGAAAGTCTGAAAAGATGGATGTATTGGAAACCAAACAAACTTAACTAATCTAAAACTCCATCTAGTTAGAGCAGAAGTGATTTGTTGGAATCGTAACAGAAATCTATTCTTGCTATTGAATTTCCTCATTTACTTACCACACATTAACATGGCCAAAATTTGCATCAGCATGCATCATGACAGGTAACAAAATGCTAACTTTCAATCCCACTTTCTGTAGGCTTCTGCAGAAAGAGAACCTAAAATCCCTTACCAGGGATAAAATACCTCTATGAAGTGGCTTCGCCTTTCTCAAATGATTAATCCCTCTCTAATCTACTTGACTGCTATATCAAGTCATTTCTCTTTACTACAGCTACACATCTGTACCTCTGAGTTTCTGTTCCTACTGCTCCCCACCTCATGAAAGCCATTCCCCCTTTTCTCTACCAATCCTTGAGAATTTCCTTCCAGGACCTGTCATAATCCTGCCCTCTCCCCCCCCACACCCCCATCTCCTGTAAAGCTAACTAACACTGCCTACAATTATATTCTAGATCATTTATAGAATTTGGGACATTAGTAAAGACTTTAGACATCGCTAATGCTCTCATTTTGAATGAGACCAAAAAAAGTGAAGTGCTCCTGCCCAGAGTTCACACGGCTAATCAGTAGTCAAACTAAGCAGCAATACAAAGAAAGTCAACTTCAGCAGAAATTGGAGGTAATACTCCTGTAACTTCTAGTCCCAGGTCTAGTTGTAAATTTGAACATATCATTTCTCTGGGTTGACATTTTTTATCCTATAAAATAAAGGAAGTGAATTAAGCAATTTTTAACACCCTTTCACTTCCAGCATTCTTAAGATTCTGAAACCTAGGTCTTCTGACTCCCAGTCTAGTAATCTTTCCACTAATTACCTCACTTCTCCAAATTCCACAGCTTATAAATCTATGCTCGTGTCCTTAGTTTTTCTCACAAATTATTCTATACAGGGCTGAGGTTACAATCTCTTAAAAAGCAAGGACTGAATGTGATAGGACAACCACATCACTTATTGATCTTCTGCCTTCTGGATCTAGGGTAGACCCATGCAGATTCGGACAAACAAGAGAAACTATTCTCTACTCTTTGCTACCAAACAGAAAGTAGTTCTGGGTAACTAGAACTCTGAGGTAATTACTTAATTATTAACCACAAGCAAGTGCCAGGTCTAAAGAACAACCTTTAGCAGTCCCCAGCCTCAGAAGAGACACTGGGGTCATTAGCAACTCGCAATCCTTATGGTCAAGTTTGAGGGCCACAGAGAGGTCTTTAAGAAGACCTTATGCCAATTCTAATATAGAAAGGATAACTATATAGATGGTCTAGCAACAGCATCTGTCACCATTACTTGCTGCTCTCAGCAATTAAACAACTAAAATTCTTGACAGGTGGTGCAATTAGAAATATCCTACTTACAAAAGAGATAACATTTAAAAAAGAAAGTATAATTTAGAAAACTTCTTAACAATTCAGGAACCAGGAGATAGATAGGTTTTGCAAGCACTGTAACAGTTACTTTTTCATGCCTAAGCGAAGAAGGGTTTAACTAAGATTTCTCCAATAGTTTCAAAGTCTAAATTACTAAATGCAAAAAGCTGTTAAGTACGGACTTTGTACACTGCAGACCCAATAATTCTTTCCCACCATTTGAACTCAAGGACAACCCAGTTTTAATAGACTACAACTGACCAAAGGACTCTAAAGGGACATCATCAAAGCTTCCTAGGAAATTCCTAGAGGTGCCCCTTAAAGGGACAGGTTTGTTAAAAGAGAGGCCTGCATAGTCACAGGCGGGCAGTCTTGGAGGAGAGCAGCCTCTGCTGCTTTGCAAAGGGAGGTTAGTGAAGAGAAACACCTGCATAGTCACAGGTGGGCAGGAGAGCTGCTGCCAAGAACATTTGTTTAAATCAGCTGGACTCAACTTTGAATCCCAGTTCTATGATGTATGCCAAGTTGCTTGATCTCACTGCATTTCTGCTTAATTACCTAAAAATAGAAATGCAAATAGTTAAGGTTGAAGTAGACTGAGACAAGAAATCTAAAGTACTTTAACACAGTATTAGCACTATAGTAAGTAGGCAACAAACAACTGTTACAATTACTGCATTGCTGTTATTTACTCCCTGTCCATCCAGTTAGGAATGAACTAATCTTCCTACCTATAAAAATGCTGAACATTCATTAATATTTATAGCGATAAGATTGGCATCATACAACCTGTAGCACATAATATAGGGGGAAAAAAAGGTTTCCAACATCACATAAGATGAAAGCGCTGCCAAGATAAGTGGAATCTCAAAAGCCCCAGATCCAAAGAGCATTAGAAACATTCTGTATTGCCTAGGAAAATCTACACCTCAAAGGTAAAGTGTAGGCTATAAGTCACAAGTCCATTATGGAAGAGGTATTAAGAGCTAAATCTATAAAGCTTTTATAAGAAAACAGAGGTGAAAATCTTAGTGGCTGTGATTTTAGCAAAGATTTTTCAAATGTGATCCAAAGGCAAAAACAGGAGGAAAAAAATTGGATTTCATCAAAATTAAACACTTCTGTTCTTCAAAATACTGATAAGAAAATGAAGAGGCCTATCATGGGAGGAAGAAAAACTTGAAAAACATATTCAACAAAGGGCCTGTATTTAGAGTATAAGAAAAAAATTTAGATGGTTCAAAAAATTTGAACGGACTCGTCAAGATTTACAGACAGTAAGTAAGTACATGAAAAGATGCTCAATATCATCAGAGAAAAGCAAATTAGAGCCATGCTGAGACACCACTACACATCTACTAGAATGGCTAAAACTTAAGACTGATCATGCCAAGGATTGGCAAGGAACTGGAACTTTTATATTGCTTGGGAATGTAAAATGGTAAACCACTTTGGAAAACAGTTGGCAATTTCTTACAGTTCAACGCAGACTTATATAACCTAGCCATTCCAGTTCTAGGTATTTACAAAAGAGAAATGAAGGCATATATACAGATAACCATTTGCATAGGAAAGTTCAAACACAAAGTAACACCAACTCAAAACTGGAAACAATCTAGAAATCCACCAACAAACTGAGGTATAAACAAATTGAGGTAAATCCATACACTGTAGTACTACTCAGCAATAAAAATGAATGATCTGTTAATATATGTAACAACATATATATTAAGCTGAAAGAAGCAAGTAAGGGTTCATTTTGGGCCTCCCTGGTGGCACAAGGGGTTAAGTCTCAGCACTATCAAGCTATTGGCAGCCACTGCAGCACTAGTTCAATCCCCAGCCAGGGAGCAAACCCACAGCAGACCTCTCCTGTCTCGCCTGCTGCTCCCCTTAGCAATATATTTCAGTAGATCTGCCTGTTCTAGTTCCCACTCTCTCTATGGTGAATCCTCTCACTGCCCCGCACCTCTGGCCCAGTTCTTATATGCATAAATAAATAAAAATAAATCTTTAAAAGGGTTAATATTGTATGATTCCACTTACATGTTTGGAGAATACAAACCAACCTATAGTGACAGAAGAAAATCAGTGGTTACCTGGGTATGGGGCACAGGGAGGAATGAGGAGAAAAGATTACCAAGCGGCAGGAGGAACTGTTTGAGGGTGATATATTCATTATCTTGACTGTGGTAATGGTTTCACAAATTGTGAACTAAGTATATGCAGTTAATTGTTTATTAATTATATGTCAACAAGCTGTAAAACATGGAGGCAATATCCAAAGAGTCTGAGGCAAAAAACAAAACAAAACAAAACGGTGAAGACCCCTGAATAATGTGTGAGCAGGTGGGGAAAAAAAGGGAATAATGCGTGAGCAGGTGGGAAAAAAGATTACTTTTTTACTTTATCTTAAATTCAGACATTAAAAAAAGGGAGTTTGGCCCCCCTGGTGGCACAATGGGTTAAGTCGCAGCACTTTGAAGCTATCCAGAGCCACTGCAGCACGAGTTCAATCCCCAGCCAGGAAGCTTCCCACATGGCATAGCAGACCTCTCCTGTCTCACCCACTGCTCCCCTCAGTCTATCCACCTGTTCTGCTCCCAACCCTGTCTCTGGTGAGGCCTCTCACCACCCCCCACCTCTGGCTGGTACCCCAGCTTGTATGCATAAATAAATAAATCTTTTTTAAAAAGGGAGGGGAAGGGGGGTAGAATAAAGGGGACAGCTATAAATAAACATGCTACCAAGACATACTTCTTGATTTTCTGTGACCATAAGGATCAAAGATGGTCTATAAATCACCCTCTATCACCCTCTGCTGGGTCTCTAAAAAGTTATGTTAAATTTTAAAAGAACATACAAATCCTAGCTTTCACCCAGCACTATTCCCAAGGTAGGAAACAAATCACAGAATCAGAAATCTAAAAAAATGATCCAAGGCACCATAAATTCTACCTGTATCTACTTCCCTAACAAAATGCTAAAGTAGCTACTGCATAAGGACCACTTATAACCACCACCAAGGACAGAAGCCCCATCTCCCATACTACATAAGAACATGTCATGTGTTCTTCTTGATTTAGTTCTGTTATGCTTATTCTCCTTTGGACACCCGTATCTGTTCCATGCTCCTTCCTTGAGAAAAGAAATTGAAGCAAACAGTTAAAAGACAAATTGACACTCCCTGTCACAGAATCAAGCAACAGTTTTTTTAAATCTTCTCAGTCCCATGGCTTCTAGTGTATCTGTTCCTTTTATATAATCCCTTTCTACTACTCTAGCTATTCCAAAATACTGAAATTTAGTAAAGGAAATGCAGAACCCAACATTTCTGCTTCTCCTCCACTCACTCATTCAGTTCCCACCTCTTAGCCCCTTGATGTTTCCAACCTCCAGCAGTAAGAAGGGACTGTTGCTGCACTGAGTAGGGTGTTTGGGCTTGATAACATTTAAGCCCCTCCAACTCTAAAATTTTAAGGCTACCATTCACAGCAGTCTTTCATAATGAAAGGAAGTAAGAATCTCAAAGTTGAAAGCAGTGATTCATCAGTTACCTGTTATTGGTGGTAAAATTCATTAAAATACAGGTATCAATATTCCTCTTTCCTTCAGTAATTATTTTACTTCCTTAAAAAAGTGATCCTTGGACTCCCTGGTGGTGCAGCGGGTTAAAGCACAGAGCTGTGGAGCTCAGCTGCTGGCAGCGGCGACGCGAGTTCGATGCCCAGGCAGGGAGATTCCCACATGGCACGGCAGACCTCTCCTGCTTTGCCCGCTGCTCCCCTCAGCAGTGTATTTCCATCAATCTGCCTGTTCTGCTCCCCACTGTGTCTCTGGTGAACCCTCTCACCGCCCCACACCTCTGGCTTGAACCCCAGCCTGTATACATAAAATAAATAAAATCTTAAAAAAAAAAGTGATCCTTGATCCTAAAAACTATATGAAAAAAACGGGGGGAGAAAAGATGTAAAATATTATCATCGTGATGAAAATATTCTTTACTTTTCAATTTTAATTTCAAAGTTTTAAGAAATTTCAGTATCAACATATTTTTCTGCTCCCAATTCCACCAAAATCTGGCTGTTCATGGTACTCAAACTACCCCTTATAGAAGCAGAGAGAGAACAAACACAGAGGGAAAGACTGGCAGCAGGAGAGGGCCGTCTTTATCTCACTGAACCCTAGAGGCAAAGCTGAGACAAAAACATGGGAGAAAAGAGTACCTACATAAACAAACACTTTGATTTTCTGTAATACCCATTATTTCTTGTTAATAAACATGATTTGAACCTGCTCTTCTAAATCCTGTGGCATAATCTTATCTCTAAGCCTCTATTACATTTCACTGAAAATATAAGACTCTCCAAGAATAACTAATCAATCCATTTATAATACTCTGAGAGTCCCAGGGGACACCAAAAGATTGTTTTATCACACAGGAAATAAAATTAGTCTATTCTGACCCATATGCCCATCAACAAAGTAAAATCACTTCTCAGTAACTATGTTCATAGCTTTTTATAAGAAATATAATTTACAGGTCATAAAATTTTCTGCTCCCTTCATAAAAGTATCCCAACATTTATCAACTCTCAAAGCAGAGATTTTAATTCTCAGGGATTCCTCAGTTTTACCTCCTGTGAGGGAGGATTTCCTCTTAGACATACTATGCAACAAACACTATCAACTAGTGTAGATCCTATGGCATGGATAGATCCCTGGGCTACCTCTTTAAAGACAGGGCAGGAAGACACACAAATTTTTTAGGTATTTTGTCATCTCAAGCACCTCAGTAGTATTTCTGTAGGCTCCCCTCCTCTTTCCAGACTAAGTAATCCCTGTGTTTATCATCTCTCAGAACAAACAACCAACTCCAGCAATAACTTAAACAAACAAAAAAGACTTTCTAAATCTCTTTGTATACTCCTTGGTTTCTGGAGACTTTCCAGATCAAAGTTAAATGTCTTCTTTAAAAGGAGAGAAGCAGTTATCTGCACAAACTGCTTTTTTCACTCTCCACTCCTATTAGCTACTAGGATTCTGCCTGGCACCTTTGACTGCTCTCATTTTGAACAGTCAAGGGTCTATAACTAAATATTTATACATTCACTATTACTTTGCTTTTAGAAGGGCATTAAGCTGGAACACGGTAAGAATTCCTCATAGGCATCAAAAAGCAAATGATCTGAAATATTATTTATCTTTCATTCTCTCTAATTAGACACTAAAACTCTTGTTTTACAAAGTGATGCTCTTAACTGAATCAAGATACAAATTCTTCAAATTTATTGATTTCTTGATTGTATGAGAAAATCTGGAGTCTATAAAATGCAGTAATACTCTGAAGTCTCCTAACATCCTAGTTATACTTATTCCCCTTACACATATTTCAGAACTCAGTCCCTTTGACACTCACATTCATCAATGCTGTTCACTTACAATTTTCATATTCCTTCATCTTAAGGACTTCTGAAAGGAACTGAAATAATACCAGAAAAGGGATATGTTCATGCCCTAAGAGAAGACAGACTCAGGGAAATACCAGGCAGCCTGGCTTCAGTCACACAGGTCAGTATATCTGAATTTTTAAAATTCAGTTTTAAAAAATGTCCAACCATCTTCAAAGTTAGGTTCCATTTCCTTTGCACAGAAGATCCCTCAGAGGCTAAGAACAGATCTTAAGCAATTTGAGAGTTCTGTGTTCTCATCAGCTGAAATGTACTAAGAACTTGAAAAAGCTTGAGAGGCATATAGCAGATGAAGGAATTAGTAACCCCTCACATGCAAAAAAGTATCTTGGGGCACACTAAATTCAAACCATTGTGCAGTTACATGAAGTACATTCTTTTTTGCTTTTAAGATTTTTAAAAAATTTTATTAAATTATGCATACAAGCTGGGGTGCAGGCCAGAGGTGTGGGGTGGTGAGAGGATTCACCAGAGACAGAGTAGGGGGCAGAACACGCAGATCGATGGAAATACACTGCTGAGGGAAGCAGCGGGTGAGGCAGGAGAGGTCTGCCGTGCCATGTGGGAATCTCCCCGCCCAGGTGTCAAACTTGCATCGCCACTGCCAACAGCTCCACAGCGCTGCACTTTAATCCGCTGCGCCACCGGGGAGGCCCATGAAGTACATTCTTAATGGTGTTCCAGAAGACACACACTCTAGTGGAGTAGGCAAATCAGTTTTGAGTTCAAGAAAACCGTAGCTCATGAAAACTAAGCCATGGGTGACAAAAGCACACCCGCAATCTCAACTCCACCCACCTTCCTACACACACAGACATAGAGAAGTGGATTGCAAAGCTCCCCCTAGTCTCTCATTTCCACAGAGTTCTCATAAAAAGAGAAATGAAGAAGACAGTATATTCTAATGCCTTCAAATATGTTATAGTTGGCAATAAAGGGGTTAAGTGCAATACTTTTCTGGAAACTTTCCAGTTCCCTAGGTAAGAATGCTATATTCACTACCTATGCTACATACTTTTAAAAATTTAGCAGGGTGAGGGTTAAGACAAACACCTCAGAAAGAAAAGATAACTAGGTTCAGCTCCACCCTCTCTAAACCTAATACCAGGGACTCTAAGCCAAATCCACTCAGCATATACAAAACTCCATGGACATTCCAAAGAACAGGTGAAAAGAAGTTTAGTTTCTTCAGGTATCTCACCTCACAGCACCACACATTTAGCAGAGTTCACAAATTTACATACACAAATGACATACACAAGTGTTAGATAAAACAAAGGAATATATAAAATTCTGTGAAGGACTTGAAAAATATTTACAAGTCACAGAGGTCACTATAAATCAGCAGGAACAGTTGGAATTTGGGTGAGGAAGGTCAAACAGTACCCATAGAAACAAAACGAAAACAAAAAGAAAATAGAATATGGGCCCTAGAACTTAAATCTTGGAAAGTCCCATGAAACTAGAGGGGCAAATCTTATGGAGAAAGGGGTGTCACTATTAGCAACCCTAATTTCTGGAGAAAAAGATGTTTGCCACATAAAAACAGGCAGTGACTGATAGCCTGTAAGTCATTGGAAAGGACAGTCCATGAGCACCTGCCTTGCTAGAAATAGGTAGGAAGAGATGAGTCACTATTTTAATTCTGTTTCTTTCGTCCACTCCACATATTAATCCTCTAGGTCCCAAAGGAGCATTTTCTTCCTATTTCCATCACAGTATCAGTTTTCTTTCCAAACTTGTAGAATTGGATCAGAAAGCTGAGGGGTAGGGAATAAGAGAAAAAAGGAAAGAATGTAAAGCCATTTGGATAAAAGAAAGAGATAGTGGGGAGGGGGGCATAGTCCCCCGGAAGAGAAGACTCAGTACCTATAGTTACAGCTAGTGAATGATTATTAATATCCAAGACTCTTCTCTCTTGCACAGTGCTGTGTATCTTTCAAAACTTTTCCAGCAAAAAGCAAACAAAATAGCTCCCTGGAGAGAGATCTAAGAAAGAAAATTTAGTATGGGCAAAGATAATTAAACGTGATAGAATTACAGAAATATCAGTATTTCTTCAGATTGAAAGGAACTGGCACCTGAGGAGAGCTACACTCTTTGCAGGTAGAAAAAGGGATGCCAGTAGCCTTGGGCAATAGGAGACAGCAGAAGAGTTGAGATGGTTATCATGGGAAATACATAAAAAGCAGTTCAATTACTTGCAAACTTCCTGGACTTGCACTCTAACTTCCTCCCCATGGGGGAGGTTTATTACCAGCCCAGGTCAAGAAAGGCATAATCATGAGACGTTCTAACCCCCCCAAAAGTGATGAGCAGCAGGGCCAAAGAGGTTCTCAGGATAGAGAAATACTGAGAAGTAAATGAACGCCATGCCCAATGACCACAGACCCTGGGCTGGCACACAGTCCGGCAATCACAGGGACAAACGTCCAAGGGAGGGCCCAAGTCAGGTAACATTCCTGAGGGGAAGGATTATCAGGTGACACCGGGCTGAGGGCCCAGAGTGGGGACTGGGAGGGAGGAAAGTTAGCAGGTGAAAGGGATCGATCATGGGGAAGGAAGTGACCTTTAGGAGGAAGAAATAAGAGGATACCAAAAAAGGGGGGAAGGGTAATAGAAAAAATGGACCGAGTCAAGCACAGAGACCATGAGAGAGAAGGCATGTTTCGGTAACAGAGGAAGAAGAAAGGAAGTGGGGCTGAGAGGGAAGAGATGGGGCTGTGAGCGGGGAGGGCAGAGCGCCAAGGCTAGGGGCTGAAGGCTGCCCGGGGCAGCTGGGGCAAAAGCCGGGTGGGACCCCGGGGTTTCTCGAGGGGCAGAATGTGGGGATGCGGAGGCGAGGATTGAGGAAAAAGAGAAAGGATGGCGCGGGGGCGGCTCCCTAGAGACAGGCGTGCGCCCCTGGGGCCAGCTATGGGGGTCTCCGGGGTCCAGAGGGCGGTTACCCATTCGGGCTGAGGAAGCGGGGTGGGAGGGACACTCACAAATTTCTTGGATTTGCCGCCGTCCCCGCCCGCGGCTGGCAACTCGTCCGGACTCCGGCCCTTTTTCTTGTCCCGGTTCCCGCGGCCGGGCCCCATGCCCCCGCCGGGCGGCTCCATGTCCAGGTCTGCGCTAGGTGGTGACCCCGCGCCTACGCCGCTCCCGCTGGCAGCTCCGAACCCGCCGCGGCCGCCGCCGCCGCCCAGCAGCTTCTCAGCCCGCCGCCGCGCCCCGCCTCATTAGCATGCCGGCTGCGCGCGCCTCATGAACACACAACGGCGACGCCTCGCTCCGGCTCTCCTGCCCCACTTCCGCCCGGACCCGCAGCCCCAACCAATGGGGGAAGGGAGGGGAGCGGAGAGAAGCCGAGGAAGCGCGCTACCTGCCCGGCGGGCCTAACCATTTGGACACGCACGTGGGGGTGGCGAGTGGGTGGGGCAGCTCTTCGCGGCCACAAGCGGAAACTGCGCCCCCTACCGGTTGAAGCGGCGAAGTTTTCGCCACTCCCACGCAGCGCCCACATGGCTGTAAAGCTTGGACCCACTCACGTCCCAGACCCCTGAACCAAAAACCGCCAGAGACTGTTATCATGCAGAAAATTTAGAGCCGGGTTTTCCAGGGTAATAATTCGTGTGTGTGTAACACCTGTAGAATACATGAAAGATCAAAATGATAGCTACCATTTATTGAAAGCCACTTGCCAAGAACAGAGCTTGGACCTGGGGAAGTGCTAGACTGTACCTGGGCCAGTACCTGTAAACCACCCAGTTTTGAACCCCAGGTTGGCTATTTTCTGGTTATGTTTCGATTCTGTAAAAGTAAATTAGAGCCAACATGTGCCCGCATGGTACTTACCATTTACATGTGTTTGCTCTCTGCAGGGCACTGTGCTTAACACTACTGTTTTCTCACTGAATCCTCACAATGCCATGCGATAGATTCCACTGGTCTCACCATTTTACGGATAGGAAATAGAGAATTGGAGAATCCGGCAAGTTCAAATGACTTGCCCGAGAAAATCTAATAAAGAAATTTAAAACTATGATAGTCTGAGTGCCAAACCCTGTTTAACCAGGATTCCCTGGCAGAAACCAAACATGAGAGAAAAAGAACATGTGTTCTCCAACAGTATGTTCTTTGCTCTACTAGCTTAATTTCTCCCTGAGTTAATTTCATCCACCCAGCTACATCTGTCTCTTGGGTTAAAAGCATGTGGCACTCAGTCAGCCCTCAAAGTACAGACAGATTTATCTTGCCTGCAGCTGCACAAGATTTCAAATGTATGCTTCTTGAGGGCAGTCAGTGACTCTGGAGGCCGCGGGCCAGTACCTGAGTTACAAGGACTCTGCCAAGCTGGCACTCTCCTCAATTTCACCTTCATCTCTTGTGTTCCACCGTCTACTTGCCTGACAGAAAGTTGCACAGAGTTGTCCATTCCACATTTTAATTTGTCCAAAACAGTTCAAAAGCCTCTTACTTTCTAAACGGGGGTGTTGAAATGCAGACAGGATCAAAGCATGGAAGGAGTGACCCATTTTTTATTCTGGTACCACCATCCCCATCTGCTGTTGCATTTCTCACTCCTCACTGGACTATAAACTCCTCCTCCAGGAAAGGGTCTGTGTTTGTGGCTACTACAGTTTCAAGCATCCATTTTCATAGATAATTTGCAACTACTTATATTAGGCACTGGATTAAGCACTTGCCATGTTTTACCTTCACCAACTAGAATCTCCACTCCAAACACCCAAGCTCAGAAACCTCAAGTCAACTTCTACTTCCTCTCAAGTTAAAAATCTGCCCAGGTTTGTCTCCTAACCAAAATGCTCTATTAACACTCTATGTATAAGTAAGATAGTTCATGTAGAATATATGCCAGGACCTAATATAAGATTTAAGTGCTGAGTGAATATTAATTACAATTTTTATTATATATATTATCACCCCCCATTTCCTTTCCTCTATACAGAGGCAACTAGCAAGAATTAAGAATATTCTCAGAAAGGCAAAAGGTACAAAAAATACCAACTTGTTTTATTGGATAAAAACAGTGGTAAAATGGACATAAAGTCAAAAGTTACAAGAAGACATTTTCACATCCTTCCCCACTCAAAACTATACTTTCCATCATCTGGGGTTAAGGGTGCCAGGGCTCCCTAAAATCCCTCACTCTTCACCTGCACTAGAAGCAAGACCCCCGCAGCTGAATCCAAGAGAGGACAAAGTCAGAGGCAACTTCATTTGTCTACTTCTTCATCCCTAAAAGTCTCTGGGTTGGAGGGAAGCAGGAAGGAATAAGGGGACCGGAGGGCTGGGGACTGGTTTCTAGGGCCCACCGCCTAAGATGTCCTAGA
Source organism: Scalopus aquaticus (assembly GCA_004024925.1). Classification (NCBI taxonomy): domain Eukaryota; kingdom Metazoa; phylum Chordata; class Mammalia; order Eulipotyphla; family Talpidae; genus Scalopus; species Scalopus aquaticus. The sequence goes on along the minus strand of PVIJ01003377.1, from coordinate 101,061 downwards.
GACAACTATCGTTGTCCAACCCAGCCAATCCCTAATAGGTACCATTGTCAGGCCTTGGGAGGCAGAGGAAGGGGGTAGTTGTTAGAACCAGATATGGTCTCCAAATCCTTCCCCAGTGTTGATAAATGCCCTAAAGGTGCCAGTCCAGGGATGGGGAAGCCACACCTTTTCCTTCCCGCCCAACTAAGAGGTAAAAAGAATTTCCCTGGGACACAGGAAGCCCAGCCACTCTTAAATCTCCACATCACTTTCTTTGTCATTGTCATGGTCTCCATCATAGAACTCATTGGGCGCCTCTGGCCTGCAAGAAAAGGAGAAAGAGGTCAGGGTCTCACTTTCCAAGTCCCAAACTTCTCCCACACCGGTGTCCTCTCTGGAGTCACTTCTCAGGTATTCTTTCTCAGGGAACCACTCCTCTCCTTCTGTTCTGAAACTGATCACTATTCATTCATCCATTCACGCACTTAACACAGTGACTGAGAGACCTCCTTGTAGGCCTTAGCAGAACAATAAAGAATAAGCCAGATGAGGTTTCTGCCTATCCTCAAAAACTTAGCACATAAATGAGACTGACCATAACGAACAAAGTAAGTAAATAAGTATGATGATTCCAGATGGTAGAAAGTGCTGTGAATACAATGAAACAAATGGGATATGACTAAGAGTGAAAGGAAGAAAAGGGTAGAGTTTCAGACAGGATTATTAGGGAAAGTTCTTCTAAGAAGGTAAAAACTTAAGTCTGAGAAAGCTGGCCAGGTCAAGATCCCAGTAAGGCCATTTCAAGCTGCAAGAAAACCAAAAACAGAGGTTATGAGGCAGAAGGAGGCTGATGTATCCCAGTAAGAGCACGGAGGCCAGGACGCTGGGAGCAGGCTGCGTGCAGGAGGGTAGAGATGAGACTAGGAGTATAGGTAAGGGCTGGCATGCGTGATGTTTTAAAGCCATGGTCAGAAATTTGTATTTCCTTCTAAGGGCAATGGAATGGAGAGCTTTAAGCAGAGGAGCAACAAATTATAAACCTATAATGAGTGAAGGGATGTGAAAGTAACACAGGGCCCAAATAAGTGCTCTATACTGGTTTCTTTATGGAAAAACTTTCTGGGAGAATATGAATAACTGATAACTGAAGTATCTCACCCACAGTCAATAAATCAGGACGAACAGAGAAAGTCATCACTGAGAAGCTGGGAACTAAGTCAAGAAAGGTGACATCTGCCTAGTGAGCAATGTCTTGGTCACCTCTAAGTATACAGGGTTAAAGGTATGGAGTCAGAGATTAATTTTTGAATGTCAGTCCTGATATTTAAGTGGCTACGAGACTTTAGGAAAGTTACTTAACCTAAGTCTAAGAGTCCTTCTCTAGTAATTTAAGGATAACAGCTACCTTTTAGGGCTGTCTGATGGGAAGAGAATGATGACAAGATGATATGTATGTTGTAATATAGAGCATTTAGTACTGAATCTGGCGCTTAGCAAACCCACAAAAAACAGTAACTATTGTTATTACTACTCTGCAAATGATATGAGAGCTGGAACCCCAGCCATCAAAGAACAGGAACTCAGTGGGTGGTCTGAGAGTGAGAGCCAGAGCACATAGAAAAGGCCTGAGGCTTCTGCTGGCTGCTGAAAGGGGGTGGTATAATGCAGGAACTAGGCCCAGAATGGAACTAGAGATGAAAAAAATGAAACTTTGCTAAAAAGAAATTTTAAGACAAAGAAAATCAATTTCCAAAAGTCAAGCCTCAGAGATTGGAGAAGGTGAGCAAAGACAGGATGGATCAAAAAAGAATCCCTGAGGCCAGGTGTGCAGATATCACCCAAACCAGGAGTGGGAAAGAGGGGGTGTGCATGGAGGAGGAGTGTTGCAGGCTTCCAGCAGTAAATTCTAGGTCTAGAGGAGACCTGAAAGCCCCAACTTCAAGACAGACAAGCAGACTGTTTTGCAAGCAACTGAAAAGTGCATCAGACTCTGCAGCTGAGCAGCTCAAACTTAGAGCCCTCATGAGAGCAGGAGCAGGTGTCCTGCAAGTGTGCACTGTGGTTATCCCTCAGCCATGCAAGGAAATCTGCTCTCCATTAAGTGTGTCTATTTCTGCACTTCTGGGTTCTGTTGTGTTTTCAGTTTTCAGAAAAGCATGTTTGAGAATTAAGAAAATTCTATCCTACTTTTTTTTCCCCTAATTCAGTGCATCTGTGAATATTTTAGTGTAGGCCTCACAAAAATAAAGACTAAAGAAAAAAAATACAATACAATAATTACACCTTAAAAATTAACAGAGAAATCAAAGGGCCTTAGAGAACAGCAGAACAGCATATAGACAGTGACCAGCTTAGGACAAACAGTGACCAGCTCAGGACCAGGAAGGAGTAAAATGCTGGCAAGAATGTAAATTGTTACAGACATTTAGAAGACAATTTGGCAGCAAATTGTAAAGTTTAGTGCACACAGACACTGACCTAACAGCAATAATTCTAGGAATCTGATCTACTCACAAAAGCCTGCAAAGAGGTATATGTAAAGGGGGGGTCACTACCAAATGCTTCGTAACAATGAGAAAGTGGGAAATAATGTAAATGCTCATCTATGGTAATTGGTTAGATGATACTGTATTCACACAGTGGAATATAATACAGCTCATAAAATAAGAAAGCAGATCTGCATGCTGACATGGAAAGATATATTATTTCCAATTAAAAAAAAAGAACAAGTTGTAACTTGTAGAGCAACATGTATAGAATGACCCAAATTGCATTACAACAAAAGCTGCACAAACAGCCAAATCTGAGAATAACTGTATACCTGTACTTGCATTTATATGAGCATACTGAACAGCATATGTGTACTCTATAGAATAATGTCTCTCTACAATGATATAAATCAAAGTACTCTTAGTGGTTACTTTGTGGAATAGGTCTAAGTTTGTATGAAAGCAAATTTAACCTATTTTGGTGGTGTTTAAAATTTTTACAATAAATACATTACTTATGTCATTAAAAAGGGTGCAAAAAAAGAGCGCAGCTGACCAAAGAGCAGACATACTAAAGGCAGAAAGCCACAGACAACTGAGCTAACGCCCTCCAATTCACTTTTTCTCTCTTAAGCTCCCCAACAGAACTACTGGAACCGCCTGCTCTCAAGTCCCGCTCCCAGACCTGCTGTAATTCTCCTCAGGACCCCTCTCCTCCGCATCAGCCTCATCAGTCCTCTCGTAGGTCAGGAGGTCTGCGGGCACGTCATGAATCTGGACACTAGGCGCATGGTTCAGCATCTTCAGGTTTTCAAAGATTGTCTGGCGGATCTGATCCAGATACTGGTTGGGAATAAAGAGAGAGCTCCCAGTAACTGTCAGGGCATCCATGTTTCCAGCTGCCTTTTACCCATACTGCGTTAGTTTTAATCCCAGTTCGAGTCCCCCACATAGTAATCGTCCTTCCTCCAAACCCTGATTGTCTCTATCTTAGCTAGGCTGCCTCCCAACTGACAGTGATGGCTAAGAATTTTCCTCTCTTCGCTGGTTTCTCTGCTTTCCCACATCCTGGACCTCTCCTGGGTTCTCCCACCCTTGTGTTTGGCTTCTCCGAGCTGCTAACCTGGCGTGAGTTCTGATTCTCGATGCGGGTGCTGACATCTGGATGAAGTGTGAAGTCCGGGGCAAAGTACTCGAAGTATTCTGAGGGGTGAAGGGGGTATTAGGAGAAGGTATGGAGACTGAGGTCCCAAAACTTTCTAGTCTGTCCTTCCCACTCCAGACCCCCATATAACTGCTGCCCAACCTCTCCCTTGCTCAGAGCCCAGGGGTTTAGTCTGCAGAGCTCTGATCATTATCGAATTTCCTGCCTGCCTTCAAGCAGGTCATGGCCAGGTCTGTGAGAAAGGCCTTCCTGCTGCGGGCTATTGTGGGGCGGCCCGTACCACTGTAGGGAAGCTCCTCGCTAATGGCCTCTTCTACCAGCAGTGATGTCTCATACGTCCTGAAACCAACCAGCAGAGAGGGCAGGCTGAGCAAGAGGCTAACGGTCCAACTGGTCATCTCTCAGGGAGCCCCCAGCGCACACTGACATGCGGGGAGGAGCGTCAGGGAGTAGACTCACCAGCAGCGGGCGACATTTCGCACAGTATAGCCACCACCGCCTAGCACCAGCAGAGGGATGTTGAAGCTCTTAACATATTCGACACATTCCCTGTTAAAAGGAACCAGAGACATGGGCAGAGGAATTTCTCAAGTCAGAGCATACACTTGGAGGTACTGCCTGGAAAGGGACACAAGGGAACTAGAAATGTTGTATATCTTGACTGAGAAGTGAATTCATTGAGTTATGCCCTTGAGATATACTTCATATGTCGTGTCTCAATACAAATGTTAAGATAAAGCCCACCCCTACCTCTGCCCTACTGAACATCCCCCCCGCAGCGGCACTCCACCTGTTAAATCAACTGGTCTCATCAATGCACCAGCAAGTTGTGGCAGTTCTAGCCTGCAAAATACAACTCAAATCATCCACTTCTCTTCATCGCCCCTCTTCTGCCTTCACCGGGCACCATGTTCCCACCCAGACACCACCAACAGCTTCTGAACTGGTCTCCCTGCTGCCATTCCTGTTTCCTGCTCCCCACCCCCAATTTTCCTCCATTCAGCAGTAGAACATTTGCTTTGAAACAAAAGCTGGATCATGTCACTTCTACCCTACTTGAATCTCAATAAAAAGTGATATTTAAAAAAAAATCTATCCAATTTGGAATGAAAGTTAGCCTCCTCACCAGTCCTAAAGGTTCTGCATAGCCTTGTCTCAAGCTCTCAGACCGCCCTCAACCCCTCCAGCTTGCTCCCTGGGCTCCTGCCTCACTGGTTCTACTTCATCTCCACTACACCAGATCTTCCCTGCCTCGGAGTCTTTTCGTGGGCTCTTCTCACGGCTCAGGATGGATTTCTCTCCATTTCTTCTGGCTGCTCCTTTTAGCTTCCAGGTCTCCACTCAAATATCACCCCTTCAGGAAATCCTTTCCAAATCATGCAGCATAAAGTCAGTTTCCCACTGTTATCCTGCGTCTTACTTTCCGATCTTTTTCCTTTATAGGGTTTATAACAACCTACTTATTTTTTATCTGTTTCCTACACTAACCTGTACGTACCCCATTGCATCTCCACCTCTTAGTACACAGCCTGAAACATAACAGATGCCTAACAAATAAAAACTGATCATGAATGGTCAGCTGGGGAAACTCTATTTGAAGTGACAATTCTAGTTCAAGTACAATTTGTAGCTATTTTCGATTCCCAGGAAGAGGTGAGGCCACCCTCACTCCACAGACTGAGGCCCAAGGCCACTTGAAAACCTGGGAAAGTGGAAAGAGGGCAAGGCTCACCCATGGCCTCGAATGCTGAGGTTGAAGCAGCCTAATCGATCACAGCCCAAAGAGTCAGCTCCACACTGAAAAAGGTAAAACCCTGGTTGGCCGCAGTGAGAGAGCCAGTCAGGAGGTCCCAAGTGACTTTCACTCACCAACCTGGGGCTCTTCTGCTCTCTTCCCCCAAGCCCAGGCCGAGCCCTCTTGGGGAGGTACTGACAGCATTACCTGGAGCACAATGCACGTAGGTTGGTAGAAGTCCACCACCTGGTTGATAACCGGCTGGAAAAGGTGCTTGTAACCTGGGAGAGGGCCAAAGGTGGGCACCTGGCACCCCAAGGGGATGGGGAGACAGGGAACAAAAGGGAAAAAGGGGTTGAGAGAGCATGTAGCCCAGGAAAGGGGTATCCCAAAGAACCAAACCATTGGTTCTGAACTTCTGTAAGGGATCTTTGGAGTGACTGATGAAAGCAACTAACCCTTTCCCCAGAAAAATGCACACACAATATGTTGCATACAATTTCCAGGGGGTTCATGGGCTCTCTGAAGGCCATTCATCCTTAAGGACACCTGGCCCAACAGTAGACAATACCAGGCAGAAGAGGTTAATTCAAGGAAGAAGGGGCTGAGGGAACAGGGAGGCAACGTCAGAACTTACTCTGGTCATCAATGCCATCCCGCAGGGGCACATTGAGGCAGTAGTAACGGCCACTCTCTGCTCCGACTTCATACATGTCACCTATAGGACAGTAAGGGCAAGGACTGGTAGCCATGCAGGGGGGAAGCCACAAGCCAAACCCCTCAACTCTAACTGAGGTCCTCTCACTCCATCTACAAACCTCCCCAGAGCCACTAGTCTCTCGCAACTTGCATTCACTCAACAAATACTTTGTGAGAGACTATGAAGAGCCAAGTTGTACACTAGGCACCAGGGATACAATAGTAAAGACAACAGAATTAATGAAAGAAATGAAATCCCACCAAGTTTATATTCTTGGGGAGGTGGGCATGTGATAAGGGAGCCAGTAGAGAAGACAAAAAAACTCAATAAATACAAATATGTGAGTTCTGAGAGAAACAAAGAGGGTGCTGTGACAGAGTAACGGGGTAGGAGATGACTTTAACTGGGTTCTCAGGAAAGGCTCCTGTGAATGGAAACAGTCAAGGTAAAGAGCTAAGAGGTATGAAGGGGACAGTCATCCTTATTCCCATACCTGTTCCAGGGAAAAAGTAGTTTCCATATTTGTGGAAGGACACTGTCATGACCCGGTCAGTGAGGTAGAAGGCTTCCTGAACCCCGTCACCATGGTGGATGTCTATATCAATGTAGAGCACCCGAGGGTGGTACCTGAGGGGAGGGCAAAGCCACGGTCTGAGGCAGAGATGAACCCCAGCAAGAAACCATCTGCGGACCCCATCCCCCCAACCCATTCTTCCCAAACACAAGGTCTGGAGTTATCAAAAGTCAGCTTCAGCCCAAGGCACCTGAAACATTATACCACCAGTTCCCTAAGGGCACCCCTGGGTCTCCAGCCTGGAGGCAGGGATAGGAGAGGTGCAGAGAAGGCTGAAATGTGAGAAGACAGCAGGGATGTGCAGCAGAGCACAGGAAAGGCAGTCTGAGGAAAGTATCAAGAACTTGGGAGAAGCTACATGTGGGTGGAGTTCAAGGTCAGGGCCAAGACAATATGAGAGAGCACCTTAGCCAAGAGTGTCATAAGTCCCTCATCTCCTCTGGGGCTACTTACTTGAGCAGCTCCAGGATGCCAATCACGATATCATTGACATAGCAGAAGCCAGAGGCCTATGGCAAGACAATGGTCTTACAAAGAGGGGAATAATCCTCCACCCAACTGTCCCTTTGTCATCCTGACCACCTACGCAGGGGCGGTGGTCCTCTCCCCCATCACCTCCTCACTCACCTCAAACTTCTTGGCATGGTGCAGCCCACCAGCCCAGTTAATGGCAATATCACAGATCTGAAAGACAAACACCAATCAAGTCCTCCTCCTGCCCACCCCCAGGACTGGGAGCACAGAGTCAGGGTAAGGCCTTGAGTCCAGGAGCCCACAGGAAAGGGAGAAGGGTACTCAGGGCTATGGTCACCTTGTTGTTCAGCTGGGTTGCTCCTTGCAGAGATGCGCCTGTGTAACGGGAGCAGAATTCAAAGAGCCCGGGAAAGACGGGGCTGCAGGGAAGAGAAGCATTGGAGCCCTCCGCCTCTGTCTAGGCCCTTAACTCTCCTCTCCAGCCCAGCCCCTCTAATCTCCACTCTTCAGTTAATCTCCTAACCCTTCCTATATAGCACAGTTACCTGCAAATTTAGTCAACAAATATCTTGGACCAAACTATGTACCAAGCCCTCTGTGAGGCATTGGAGGGGAAATACAGCAGCATCTAAAATGACAGAGTGTGAATCACAGCTGGAGAAAGACGCAGGCAGACTCTGGTACTTGAACATACATGCAAAAGGAAGTAAGTTCTGTTTTTCTTAAGATTCTTCTACGTGTATCACATTTTAACACAATGTTCAATAGTATTCTTCATAATCACACATTTTACAGAAAGAGTTGATTCCTAAATATGAGATGTAAAAATGATGAGACAACCTGCAAAAAGAATCTAACAGCGTGTGGTACCTAGTAAGCCTTTAACAAATGTTAGCTATAATTATTACCATCATCACTCTTTATAAAAAAGAGACTTGAAGCCAGACATAAAAGGTCACACGCTATGTGACTCCGCTTATGTAACTCTAGAAAAAGCAAAATATAGGCACAGGTCTCAAATCAGTAGTTACTTGGAACTAAGGGAGGGAAGGGTTGACTACAAAAGGGTATGAGGGACCTTTGTGGGATAATGGAAACCATCTTACCTGGATACAGAATGTCAAAACTCTAAGAACCATATATTCAGAAAGGGCAAATTTACTGTAATCACACTATACCTTCATAAAATTGACTGTTTTGAAAAAGTAAAAACTTTAATAAAAGTACCAGGGTTTAGGTTTCTAAGAAAATAAAAAGCTGACATATTGGATCAAGTGGAAAAAGAGAAATGTAGGGAGACTTACAGTTTCTCAAAGGGTTCTGGGAAGAATTACTGACTGATTCTCAGTTACTAAGAGAGTAAGCAAATCAGGGCCTCCCTGGTGGCACAGGGGTTAAAGTCTCAGTGCTATCAAGCTATCAGAACTGGTGCATGAGTTCGATCCCCAGCCAGGGAAGTAGGCCAGGGAGCTAACCCACATGGTGCAGCACCTCTCCTGTCTCCCCACTGCTCCCCCAGCAATGTAATTCAGTAGATCTGCCTGTTCTGCTCCCCACTCTGTCTCCAGTGAATCCTCTCACCCCTCGCACCTCTGGTCTACACCCCAGTTCGTGTATGCATGCATGCACAAATAAAAATAAACCTTAAAAAAAAGAGAAAGCAAATTAAAAAATAATACAATTATCAGCTCCTGGGAAAACATGAGAAAAAAGATTAAATCCTACTATACTATTTGGCATGACAGTAAATGAATTTTTCAGTGTTGGAACAATGTAAAAACAGAATAATTATTTAATGAAAGTTGTGATGTAACTATATAGTGAAGCTGGGCAAGAAAGGGAAGCCAGAGCGATGGTATAAGAAGACTAAATGCTCATCTCCCACACTTAATTAACAATGTCTAAAATTAACAACTGAAGAAAGAGCAATAGAAGCTATAAGAACTTATGAGAGGTAGTACAGTATGATCAGGAGCCCAGATCCAGGAGCCAGACCACCCTAGGTTCAAAGCCTGACTATTTACCTACCAATGATTATAAGGCTGAGCTGTTTAACCTTCCTGTGCCTAAGTGTCCTCATCTGTGGAAAAAAAAAAAGACCTTGCGCTTCATGGGGGTTGCTGAGACTAAAAGAACTGATAGCTGTTAAGCATTAGTACAGACACATAGCAGGCATTACCTAAGAACAGTGACATGGCATTATTATTTTGAAGTCCACAGAAAATAGCAGAAGAAACAGCTAAAGAAATTGAAAGTGGCTGCCACTGGGGGGAGGGATTTATGAGTGGGAAGGATGGACCTAGGGCTGCTTTTTTATCCAGCAGAAAATCCTGTAGTACAACTTGACTTTTTATATTATATTCTTCTGAAAATAATCAGAAACTAATTACAAGGGGGGGGGAGTAGTAAAGAGAAGGCAAATCCCAAAATTTCATCTGAAACACAGAGAAGCCTGAACTGTAGCTTAAATATGACAGTACAAATGATGCAGCAAGAAGAAGAATACTTCCTAACTGCACAAAGAGCATTTACAGGGCCCCAGCTGTGGCCAGAGAGCTGACTCTGCATTCCCAGACCTATAAAGTGAACTCAGAAATAGCAGCCAAAACAATAACAAAGTACCAAGAAACCTCCCAAGACGGCATATGACCAAACACCAAATGGACAGAACAGTGTGTACAGAAGGACAGACCTCTGTAGCTGGCGAGGTCAATAAAGGTTTCACAGTGGTGTAAAGGCTGGGAAAGCCTTAAAGAGGTTGACTGGAAAAGAAAAGCAATTTGAGGAAGGCAGCCTATAAAGCAGAGGCCTAGAGATAAGGTCAGGAAGGTGCTCAGGGCCAGCCTAAGCAGTTGGCTTCTATTCTCCAGTTCGAGCTGCTTCTATTGGTTGGAGCTTTGAAGGAAACAGATTGGAATAGTGTTTTAAAACCTGCCACCTCCACTCAACAGTTATGTGACTGAAGCTGTTACCTAAATCTCCTCAAATTTCAGTTTATTTATGCATAACATCAGGGAAAGGACTGCTACATCACAGAGTTGGTGTGAGAATGATATAGATCTACCAGCACATCTTCAGTATAGCAGAGCAAGCGCTTAACAAATGGTCACTCTTGTAGGAAACCTGGTAAGATCAATAAGCTGTAAGATCAAGAAATAAATCCAAGAAAGGAAATGTTTCAGATTTTAAAAGATGTCAACCAAATACAATGTGTAGACATTGTTTAGAACTCAATTTAAATAAATCAAGTGCAAAAAATAAAAAAAAAAGGAGACGACTGGAGAAACTCGAATGTTCATTGCACACTTAATGACATAAGAAATTACTATTCATTTTTTAGGTGTGACAATGATAGTATTTTGTTTTGTTTTTTAAAGTATCATTTGGAGCTACATCACAAACTATTTATAGATAAAAGGATGTGAGTCCTGAGATTTGTTTCACAATAATCAAATGTGGGAAAATGCAGACAAAGATTGGTGATTGGGGCCAATATGAAGGGCTCTTAAGTACTGCAGCTGGCTGATAGAAATACAGAGTCCACTATACTATTCCACTTTCAGAAATGTCTGAAATATAATCAAATCAAAAACTTAAAACTGAGGAAATGGTAGATGTTATAGTCACTAACATCTAGAATGTAAGAAGGCTGGGGCTTGTCTTTGCTGTCCCCCTGCCTCCCCACAGGGCCTAAGTCTGAGTCTTCTTTGTATGATCCGAGATAATCATGTCAAATCACTCTCCTGCTTTTAAAGACAGGAGATTTCCCTCTATTCTAGAGATAAAGCTCATTTATTAATTCAAAGGCTCTACCTATCACTTTGGCCTTGAGTCATATAACTCTTCTGTTCTTATTCTGCAGTCAGCCTTTATTCTGCTTCTCAAATGAATCATACTGTATCTACCACAAATGCTTAGTACATGATGTCCCTACTGCTCACTCCATTCCTCCCCTCGCCCCCTATCCTCCCAACTACCTTTTACCTAATTACCTCCTACTCCTTCTCCAGATCTCAGCTCAATAGTTTTTTTTAGCTCAGTCTTATCACTTCCTCTAGGAAGCTTCCAGCTGGATAATTCTCCCACATCCAAACTCTTGTGTCACGTACCTCTCCTTCATAGGACTTAACAACTAAATATTAACATGATGTGGTTGTTATCATTGCATCCCTAGCACTTAGCACAGGGTCTGGCCTAACAAATAACCAATAAATATCTGTTGACTAAACAAATGAGTAAATGATGATTCATTGACAAGTGGCTCCCCCCTTCATAACTTCCCACTGCTACCACAAGACCTCAGACCTCATTCAAATATTCCCCCTGAAATGTCTAGCATTAAAGTGCCTGGCATCAGAAGTCTGGGCCTCCCCTCACCAGTCATCGCCCACGTTGAAGGCATTTAGGCTCTTGGTGAAGCCCTGCATATTGGTAGGGCTGACTCTCTGCAGGAAGTCAATGTAGTCCTCGGAGTGGAAGCGGCACATGTCATGCTGGGAAGCCTGATATGGCTTGAAGACCTTGGAAGAGAAACACAAGGCAGGGTCAACCCCACTCATGGGGCCAAGATTATCCACACTGAACCCAGTCCTGAGCACCGACTGTTAAGCAGACACTTCACGACACCCCCAATTCTAGTTATTCAATGAAGCAAGAGTCAGTGAAAAAGAGAGACACTGATTATATATTATTACTATATTTAAAATTATTTATTATCTATTACTTTAACTTTACATACTTGTTATATATATTATTTTCACATATATGTATTTTATAATAACCAGGTGTGTTATTATTATTATTAAGCTACCTAAAGAACACTGGGCTTACCTTCTCCTTCTCACCTCCAGACCAACCTTTTTTACCCTCTTACCTTTGAGCCCTGACCCACCTACCCTGTCCCTGTATCTCCTATTCTGATTCTTTCCATAGTCATTGTGTCCTCAGCATTCTGTCCTCTCTCATCTCCAGAGTTCTCCTTAATTTTGGAGTCAAATAACATGGGATATATGACAACCTTCTAACTAGGGCCAAAGGTGCCAAGGTGTTAAGTCAGATTTATTATCTTTTGAGGGGCATATTCTTTAGAAATTGGACAAGAACAAAAAGATATTCTCTCCCCAGAAAATGCAAACAGGTACACACTGGAAAATGATTTTAAGCGATGCACAGATACACACTTACATCACATCAGTGTTTTCTATAACCAAGTCACTTGTTTGTGCCTTAGCACAAGTAATGGACAACTCATTTATACTCACTTATATTTCCCCTTGCAACACATAAGGAAGGCTGAGCTTAACTGTCCTAAACTCATTATAACAACTAAAAATTACAAGCTGGGGACAGGCACATTTGTATCTGGGAAATGAAGAGCTTGGTTGTGATTAAGTAGAAGTGTGTAGAGATATTCTGTTGAAAGGGAATAACTAGACATCTGTTGTTCTCCACACGCATACATACAAATTTACACATTTACACACACACACTGTGGAGTCCTCCCTGAAGGTCTAGCTTCTTGGAGGTGGCAAGAAATGACAGAAAAGGGGTTAGATAAAGGCACATCCAGATAAAATAATCCAGACCCTCTCCCTTCCCCAAGGCTTCAGCACTGCTCACATTCTGAGATGCTGAGGAGTGAAAGACCTACTATCTCTAAACCATTTCCAACACCACCCCAGTACTAACTACGGGTTGGCCCACCTAAGGTCAAACGGTGGCTTTCCTAGGGTGAAAAACTCCCATTAAGTCTGGGAAACAACCACCAACACGCTACAATAAGTGGGGTGCTCCTGGTTCTTTCTATCTGGCTCCCCCCACCCCAGGGGTAGGTCACACTTGGTGCATTCAGTGCAGCCTAACTATCCCTGAGGCCGCAGTTTGCCCCCACCCTCTCAATGCCCAGAAGAGCGGCGGAACTCACGATCATCTTCTTATAAAGACCGTAGTGCAGGACCAGACTGTGGGTCAAAGCCAAGCGATGGGGTTTCATTGGGTGCCCAGCCCCTAGGGGTAAGAGAGTTCGTCAGTTCCCGTGCCTGGAGTTGCAGCCCCCGACTCGAAACCTCCGCCTTCCGAAACCCCTCGCGTACAATCTTGTTCCCTCACCGTAGTGGAAGTTGCCCACGTCGGGGTCGTAGAAATAGGCCACGGTCTTGGCCATGGTGCCAGCGGGACCAGGCCCCGTGCCTCCACCGCCCGCCCGGTCGCTTGCCCCTCCCCCGGCGGTGCGTGCTGCGTAAGCACGCAGCCTGTCTGTGCGGAACCTGCGGAACCCAGAGGCCCAGGGCCCGCCTCCTAGACCACGCCCAAGACACGCCCCCTGCGGAGTTCTGTCCCTCGCCTGGCTTAAGCCTTCTAGGTTCTGGGGCGTAAGCGTCTGGACTTGGCTTAAGGGTTGGTAGCGTCGGTCCTCGGACGCAAGGGCCATTTCCTCCTGGGCGAGGGTCAAATCCTCGGGAAACCAAGCCAGCCCGTCCAGCCACCTGCCCCAAACGGGTCGTGGTCACTTCTCTAGGAGGCTCCGGAGAACCAGCTACACCGCCCATCTCGGATGCAGAAAGCCGCCTTTCCCTAGTCCGCTGGGAAGATTCCTGATTATCCACCCGGCCCGGGCATCTGAGGTGCCGGATAAAGCAGTGGAGTGCACCCTCGCCAGATTGCCTGTCCTCCCCACCCGGACCCAGGCTCGGAGTCGCACTCCCCCCTCTAAGGGGAGGATGGGGGCAGCGCAGTCACGCGCGCACCACACTAGCGCTCACTAGCGCGCAAGGCTCTAGCTCTCCGCCCCGCACACCTGCGCTCCGCCCCTTGGTACCAGGTCCGCCACGAGCGAAGGCATTTGGAAACCCAGGGCGGCTGCTGCGGTGCCCCCCACTCCTCCCCTTTCTAGGCCTGGAGCTGTCCCGGAGCCTTCCGCTGCTCCCAACCGGCCCGCATCCCTCTCCATCCTTCCCTCCCCCCGCCTGCCGCGGCACCGGTATCCGCAGCGGCAACCCGGAGCCGGTGAGGCGGCGAAGGGGGAGGGGGAGGAAGCAAGGGATGAGCGCCGGGAGGGCGTCGGGGGCCCTGAGCCGGACTAGGACGCCCCTGAAGCCAGAACCCGAGCCGGAGCCGGAACCAGAAGCACACCACCGGTACCGGGTGGTCCAGGTGGTTAAGATGGGAGGAACCGACATGGGGGAAGGGGTGTTCGAGAGCTCAGGCGGGGAGGGGGCTGCAGAGGCCTGGCTCATGCCCGCACGGTGGAAGTGCGGACGCTGACTCAGGCGAGATTTTTTCGCCGGCCGCCTGAGAATTCCGTCCCATCTCGCGCTGCAGTGTCCTTGGGAGGGTCGGAAGCGCAGGACAAGCCGGAAAGGGGGGAATGCTCTGGGATGTCGGGAAAGAGGGACCAGGGTCAGGGAAGAGGGCTTGAGCAGGGGCCGTCTGGTACCCCTGGTCCGGACCAGCACCCCACGCTCGGACAGCTCCCAGGTTGAGTAGGGGGTGGGGCTGGACCTCCTAGGATCCTGAGGATGGCATTCCTGTCCCTCCTCCTCCCCTTAGCTGCAGCCCCCTAGCCCCGGGAGGCACCCTGGCCCGTGCTCGCCCTCCAGGGCCTCATGTCGGAACCACAGCCTGACCTGGAGCCGCCCCAACATGGGCTGTATATGCTCTTCCTGCTTGTGCTGGTCTTCTTCCTCATGGGCCTAGTAGGCTTTATGATCTGCCACGTGCTTAAGAAGAAGGGCTACCGCTGCCGCACGTCGAGGGGTTCAGAGCCTGACGACGCCCAGCTCCAGCCTCGTGAGTGATGAGCCCAGAATCGGGCTCAGTCATTTTTCTCCTTTTTTCCCTCTCCTCACAAGTCTTTCTGGTGTCCTGGCCAATAGACCCAGGCCAAAACCTGACTGAGGCTTCAGGTAACCTAGTGATATTTTCTTGAGTCAGCAAGTGGGATGACACCACCCTGAAAGCTAGACTAGAGAAGGCAGAATGGTGAAAAGGGCCCACTGATGGTAGTCTTGGGCTCCCATTGACTTCCCCATTTCTTCTGCCCTACCCCCTGAAATGCTAACATCCAGTATGATGTCAAGTAGGCAAAAGGGTATGTCTTAAGGAAAAAGCCACAGAAGCCACCAAGTAATGTCCTCCCAAAGCTGACTCATTTTCCCCTTCCTTGCCAATCCCTTTCACCCTTCAGCTGAGGACGATGACGTGAATGAGGACACAGTAGAGAGGATTGTTCGCTGCATCATCCAAAATGAAGGTGGGTGTACGCTGGCTGGCCCCTTACTTCTCAACTCCTGACTTTCTCTTGCCCTGACCTCCACCTCCACTGACTCCCTCTTTTCCTTCTCCTCTCAGCCAATGCTGAGGCCTTGAAGGAGATGCTGGGGGATAGTGAAGGAGAAGGGACAGTGCAGCTGTCCAGGTGAGCTGGAAACAAGGGCCAGCATGACTTCGCTTGCCTTGGAGAGTACCCTCTCCTCCAGCACAATCCTCCCCGTCTCCTTGCATGTTGAGGGTGGGGTGGGAGGGCGAGGCTAACTAATCTAGAGGAAAAAGTTCTGTAGAAATTGTGAGTCTTTCAAACCATATCTTCCATCTGGATATCACCAAGTTTAGTCTATATCTTTGGGTTAAATATTACCCTTTTTAGCAAATAGCCCTGGGAAGGAAAACATATGGTCACTAACATTTTAATACTGAGTTTATTAAAGACAAGAAAAGAATGTTGTGTCTGGGGCAAAGTGGGGCATCTCTGAAAGAAGCAAATGGAACAAGAAGGAAAATGGCAATGTCACCCCTGCGCCCCTCCTCCCTACTGTCCAGCGTGGATGCCACCTCCAGCCTGCAGGACGGAGCCCCCTCCCATCATCACACAGTGCACCTGGGCTCTGCAGCCCCTTGCATCCACTGCAGCCGCAACAAGAGGCCCCCACTTGTCCGCCAGGGACGTTCCAAGGAAGGAAAGAGCCGGCCCCGGCCTGGGGAGACCACCGTGTTTTCTGTGGGCAGGTGGGGATAAAGTGCCCCAGGGAAAGGGAGGTTGAGGTGGGAGCCCTGAAGATCAGGCCTCTGATTTCAATGATGGCCCCAGTACTGTGAGCAGCAGCAGGAGTCAGGCCTCACAGTGTGCCTCACAAACTGGGGATGTCTCCCCTGCCCTAGGCCAGAGGGAAGTGCCCATCAACTCCAGGATGTCCCTGGCTGGAGGGAAGGGCCAAGCAGACTCCAAGATGTGTTCCTAAGCCCCACTGTTCCTTCCTCTCTCAGGTTCCGGGTGACACATATTGAGAAGCGCTATGGGCTGCATGAGCATCGTGATGGCTCCCCCACGGACAGGAGCTGGGGCTCTGGTGGGGGGCAGGACCCAGGAGGTGGTCAGGGGTCTGGGGGCGGGCAACCCGGGGCAGGGACACCTGTCATCGAGAACCTGCCCCCTGAGAGGCCCCAGGCCCTTGCCACCCCACCAGTACAGAATGGAGGACTCAGGGACAGCAGCCTAGTCGCTCGGACACGTGAGGGGAACCCTGGAGACTCTGCAGAGCCAACACTGGGGGCCAGAGGGAGGGACCCAAGCCCAGGGCCCACTAGTCAGGAGGCAAATGGACAGTCAAGCAAATTGGACACCTCTGACCACCAGGTATGAAGATGTGGGCAGGGCCACGGTGGGCTGTAATGGGCTCGACTCTTATTGCCCCTGACTCTGGGGGCAGTGATAACAGCCCACCTCCTGTTCTCCCATCGTTGACCTTCCTCTCTCTCAGGTGTCCCCTTCACGAGGAACAGGAGGTGTGTGAGGTGAGTCTGCCAGGGCCCCAACCCAGATAATGCCATCATCCCACCCAACTTACACTACCTAAGCCCACCAGCTTCCCAAACTCCAGGATAAACTGTAGGCTTAACCTTTACCCCAAAGTCCTTGATTTGGTGGTGTGGAAAGAGCGTGGGGATGGGGGAGGTTGTGTAGCCCTGGGGGAGAGCCAGGCACAGCTTGAATAGAAGGCAACACTGTTACCCTTCCTCTCCTCCAAGCCTCATTCTTCTTTGTGCTGACTGACTGACTACCAGCTGGCAGGGCCAGGAGATGGGTGGGCTTGAAGCCCCTCCTTTGTACTGGACAGCACTGCCCTCCTGCTGAGGGACCAGCCCTACTTCCACCTGGAGTTGCATGGTCTCAGGCTGGGTGCCCTCAGGAGAAGCGCCCCCAGCCCCTGTCTCTGTCTCATGCCCCTCCCCTGCCTGCCAACAGGCTGCCTGACCTGCCTTCCCTATCATCTCGCTCCATATGCTAGAGCGTGACAGCTGGGAGCAGGCCCCTGCCCTAGGCGGGCCCCTAAAGCAATAGCACCTTAGGCCCCCTGCCTCTTGGCACAAGAGTTCCAGGCCCTGGCTTGGGCTTTGTGCCCTTTATTCACTGTCAATAAATCCGCTCAGACTATTACAGCTGCTTCGCATACTGGCTCCAGCTCCTTCTGACAGCCCCCACCACAGTGACCCAGGCATCTGGAGTGGGGTGGGTCACAGAGCCAGGGTGGACACACTGATGGGCTGGAGTCACTCAAGACTTTTGGGGATGGGTTCCAGCCCCAAATTTCAGCATATTTAACCACCTAAAAATGGGGTGGTGGCAGAAGAGAAGAAGGTAGTTCCAGCCCTAGAGATAGCAGAAGGATGATGGGGGGAAAGAAGTGGGTTCCAGCCCTCAAAGTGGGGGAAGGGGAAGTTTCTCTCCCTGGAAGTGAGAGTAGAAACGTGGGAGATTCCAGCTTTTGGCTGTCGCTCCAGATCATTGAAGGGGTAGTCTCGGACAGCATGAAGATAGGGGCAGCAGCATCACTGGGGAGCAGTGATCCCTTTGGCTTCAGGTGAGGGGATCTGGGTGGCCAGGATCCGGGCCTTTAGCTGGTGGGGGAGGTGGGGGACGCATCTGTAGGGAATACACAGTCAGTGCTCCAGAGGCCTCCCTGGGAGGATAGGGGGTATCCGTTCCCTCAGTCCCACAGACAAAGCAGGAAAAGTTGGGATAATTTCCCTCCACAAATTCTCCTCTGAGGGAAGGGCGCTTACCGGCCTGAGTCGAGGTACCATCATGTTCAGGGGTCCAGGACAGTCGAGGTCTTGGTCTGGAAACAAGAACCACAAGTCAGTCTTCAGACCTTTTGTTCAGTGCTTTATCTCCAGCACTTAGGAGAATGACACTCTGTAAATCTTTGTTGAATTAATGATTAATAGTCATGAACATGGGCCATAAAATCCATCCATCCTCAACAATTGTTGGGCACCTGCTGTATAATCACCCTTCCCCTAAGATACCAGAAAAGGGGAGGTGGAATCCATGCACCCCCACCCCACCGTCTGTCAGGAACCCGATAATGGAAAGCCAACAAACACAATGAATGAGCACTAAATCATTCAATGTGAACTATGGGTGCTGAAGAAAAGGGTGCAGAAAATGCTCACAGGGGGTCTCCTGGCTCAAAGAGGGAGGCGCTGTGAAGGAGCTGGGAGTACCAAAGGTTTTAGAAAAGATGGACATTCCAAGAAGGAAAATGACACAAAGCAAGGTATTTGCAGGATTCAAAAACCCTGAGAGCAGAGGGTAGATACAAAGAAAACACTGTGGAGAAGCTAGCTAACGTTTAAAACGATGAGAAAACACCTACTGCTTGCGTGCTTGCTATGTGCAAGGTACACAGCTGGCCACCCTACAGACATCTTTTTAACCCAACAATTCACTGAAGTTGAGACCTTTCTTCTCACTCTGTAAAGGTCCAATCATACACTGAGACGTCATAGAGTGGAGTTTGAACAGAGAGCCTGGCTCCAGAGCCCACATTTCTCACCATCGTGGATGATGGAAGAGGCTCCTGAGGGCAGGCAGAGCAGCCAATTGTCATCGAGGAGTCCCAGGAGGCTGTCTTGCTGTCTCTCCCACGCCCAGGACCCCTAATACACTGTACTCACCCCCAGGAAGCACAGGTGCAGGAGGTCCATCCAAAGCAGAAGCGGGTACAGGAGGGGAGAAGCTGGGAGGAGAAGGGGACGGCAGCTCCTGAGGATAGGGGCAAAGAGTTATTTCTGGCATGTGGGACGGCTTCACCAGCGTTTCCTCTCACCCCACTTTTGTCGGTATCCCGTCACTTCCCCACACAGAGCGGCCAAATGCTTGCGTCTGGGTGGGGGTTGTAGCTGATACAAATTTCAACAGCCAATATGATTGACATTTTGTCCCAGGCGTTCCACTAGAATTTTATATGCAGTAATCCATTCCTCACCACATCCCATGACGTAGGATTTTTATGATTCCTATGTTGAGGGTGATGCTCAGGTTAAGTGCCTCCGCGGCCACTGTGCTAAAGACTTTACCTCATTATCTCTAAGCATGACAGTTAGCCTGTTGAATAGATATCATAATCTCCACTTTACACATGAAGAGACAAGCTCAGAGAGGTCAAATCACTGCCCAAGGTAACATGATAGGAATCTGAACTGAAATCGATTCAACACTAGAGCAGGACCACTGAACTTTGCTGAACACTGCCATGGTTGCCCTTTTCTCTGCCCAAAGGGGAGGGGGAGGCCAAGCACTACAGGAGGTCAACCCGGAGAGAGGCAGCAACATTAAGAGGACTATGGGGCCTCACTGGGATGGGAAAGTCGACCCAGAGGTAGCTGGGTTGGAAGCCTCACCTGTTCAGGGTCTGAGAATTCAGGTGGCCCTGGGGGACCAAGCAATTCCTCCACCAGCAGGGAAGGGAAGACCCCAAAACGGCCCCCAAATTCTCCCCTCCAGAAGCCATCATCCACTCCATCCTGGGCGCGAGGCAGCAGGCGGATGAGTGCACCCTCGGGGAAGCTCAGCTCCTCCGCGCTCTGCCCTGTGTAGCTGTACAGGGCGCGGGCCAGGAAAGCTGCAGAAGGCCAGGAGAGATGATGAGAGGAGAAGGGGGGTGATGATATCCTAGGTGGTAACCATGACATCCCAGAGTCACAACTACTCAGTAACTCTTCTCCATACAGGGCCCCCAGGATTACCATTTCTTACCTGTAGGCTCTGCACCTGCGGGATGGTTGCTGTCATGGCCGCTCTCAGGGAGGGAGAGGTCCGGGAAGTTGAGATATCGCTCAGGGACAAAGCCTACCTCGCCGTGCTGGTTCCGAGCCTGCTCACCCAGAAATATGAACAGAGAGCAGACTTGCCTCAGCAGTCCATGGCCCCAGTCCTCTTCCACCCAGGCTTCTAGCTTGGCCTGGCTGGGTCCTTGTGGACCACACAGCAGTCCCTCCCCCTGCTCCTCTGTCAAGGTCAGAGTCCAGGGTCCATACCCACCTTGACCCATTCGTCAGCATCTCCCTCCTCTATGACCTCCAGCCACTCGCCCTCTGTGATGGTCAGCTCGTCCTCGTGCCCTGCCTGGGTCCCACAAGGAAGGATTCAGGACTTGGCTGTCCCCCACCCATCCCTACATGTCTGAAGTGTCCACCGCCATTCACACCTGATAGCCAAACACCACATGTGCAGGGCATGGGAGTGGCCTGGTGGCCAGCGTTGCGGGGGTGGGTTCCTCAAAGAGCTCCCCAGTTTCCTCACATTCCTCAAAGTCAGAGAGCTCAGCATCCTCAGCCTGGTGGGGGCAGAGCACAGACATCATTGTGGAGTCCACACTTGTATCCCTGGTAGCTCCTGCTCCTCCATCCCTGCCCCTCAAGAACACCTCCAAGGTGTTCAACAACGTTTACCATGTATTACAAGCAAAGTCACAGAGCAGGATAAGGATAATTCCAGAATTACGACTGAGTGCTGACTATGTGCCAGGCACAAAGCTCAGTATCTTCTGTAAATCATCTCATTTAATCTTCATAGTAACCCAGTATTACTTTGTGTAACTATCAACCTCTTTTTACTTATGAGGAAAATGAGGCTCAGAAAGGTTAACTTACTTTCCAAGATTACACAGCCAGAAAGTGGAGTCACTGGCACTTGAACTATATACAGTCTTCCCAAGAACCTTAGTTTATAACCACCGTCCTATACTCATAACAAAAGTTTGTTGAGGACTCTGCTGCAAACTACGCAGAGAATAATACTTAAATGATTTCACTTAAGCCTCACAATAGCTCTGAGTCAGGTACTATGGTGATTCCCAATTTATAGGGACTGTCCTTCACTGGGAAGCTTTAGCCTCCTGGGTATGTGTGGAAAGAGAGTGAAGGGCACTCACCGTGGGAGAGAGGTCCCTCTGGGACAGCCGGGCCTCGCTAAGCCTTCGCTCCTGCTCCATCTCTTCCTGGGCCTGGGTCATGGCTGGCTTCAGCCAGTGTTGCACATCCAAGCCAGCCCCTTGCAGCAGGGCCAACCGGGCAGCACCCTTCACCTGGCTCACCTGGTGCGGGGGGAAAGGGATCAATCCAGGCTACGGCTGCCTTTGGGAAGTGACTGGAAGCTGTCCAAATATATCCACCCCCCACAGCAGCAGACAGAGGGGTAGAAGAGGTGTTACTCAACAGGGTGAGATTCAAATGCCCTAACCCCCGTACCTCACCTGTGCCCGCTGGATGCTCTCCCTCACTTCCTGCAGCCGCTGTTCAATGCCTGGAGCCTCCCGCCCTGGAGCCTGCTGCCTCCTCTGCTCCAGTCGCTGCAGCACCTGGTTGGGAAGCAGAGGCCAGGGTGGGTGGAGATGTGGGGCACAACTCACTATGGACCTGGCACTACGCTAGTTACTTCACAAGCATGATGTCATTCAATCTTCCCTAGGAGGTGGGTGGTACTGTGAGTCCCACTTGAAGGATGAGGAAACTGAGGTCAGAAAAATTAAGTCACTCCCTTGCACAGGATTACATAACTAGGAAGTAACAGAGCAGCATTTGAACCCAGGTGGACCTACCTACAAAAACTGCTTTTAATTGCTATGTCACAGTGTTGGCTTAAAATGGACCATGGCATCCCCAGTGACTCATCTCATCTCTCAGGACCCTTATCTTTGAGCCTCTTGCCCACCCACGACACCTGCACCCCCACCTCACCCGACGCCCGTGGTTCTGGATCTTGAAGTCTCGGGCAGCCCGGCTAGCCCAGCGCTGAATCTCTTTCTCCAGGCCGCTCTCCCCAGCAACGCCTCCTGCGCCTCCCTCCAGCTCCAGGGCACACACCTGAAGGAAAGGGAAGCCAAGAGGATGCTGCTCCTTCTCTACTCCCCTTCCCTCCAGTTCCCTCCTTTGTTGCCTGGTTCTGTCCCCAACCTCCAGGAATAGGGACTAAGAGATGGGGCACACACCTATGTCTGTGGACACAGAGTCCCACAAATGGGATCTCGGTTGAGGGCCAGAGGGAGGATAAGAGGACAAGGCAGTGGAGGGACAGAAGAGGAATGAAGCCTGCTAATGTGTGTCCTGGTGGGAAGGAAGGGAGGTGGAATTGTGAAACACCCCTCTGCAACAGTCCCTAAGTTAAATAACAGGACAAGGATGATGGCGAGAGGCCTAAACCACAGTCCTCTTTACATTGGCCTGGTTCCAACAAACAGGAAGGTCTCACCTGATCAGTCCCTGCTGGCTGGAACTGCTGAGGTGGTGTGGGGGAAAATACTCCAGGCTCTTGAAGAAAGAGCTTCAGATCCTGTTCCCAGCTTACCTGGGGATTGGAAAAAGTCAAAGTCACTCACTGACTAGCTCCTTCTCTCCATCTATTCCCAGCCCCTCTTGGGAGAGGACAGGTAAGAAGGAAAGGGCCAGACATTCAGTGGGGTGGTCTGATTTGGGAGAGAAGGGGAGAGAGGATCTCTGGAGAGCTCTTACAGGTCACAGCTCTCACCTGGGAGGCTGCTTGCCCACCACGGCGGGCATGCTCCAGGGCCATCTCTGCAGCCTCCAGCTCAGTGCGGCTCAGCAAGGCCAGGGGGTCCCTCAGGTGCTCCAACAGCTCGCTGACCAGCGCCTGGAGAGAATCCCAAGATACTGACACCACCCTTCCTCCAGGTCTCTACTGCAAAACAGGCCTGTTCAGGTTTGGACTGGTGATGGGCAGGCATTACGGGGAAGAGAGGAGGAATAAGACATTCTCTACTTCTAAAAACAGGCCCTCGTGTGCACAGCACTTAACTGTTTAAAAAGTATTTCCACATCCATTCTCCCTTGACCCTCACAGCACTAACTAAGTAGGCAGAGCAGAAGTTATCACTAAGAGGAAAACTGGGCATTCAGAGGGATTAAGTATGCTAGCTAGAAGCAGAAGCAGAACCCAAGGATGTATCCCCAGCACCACCTAGCCAGATGGGAGTGAGAAGCAAGAAGAGGCCTCCCCTCTGTCCCCACTGAGAGGCAGGAATATCTGGTCTGGGACTGGCCTTGAGCAAGGCTGGCAGTTCCTCCTGGTAGTAGTGGTCAAGGTGGGCATTGGTAGCCACCAGGTTGAGCAGGTACTCATTGCGGGCCGCTCTCAGCTGCTGGGAGTACTGAGCCGACTGGGTAGACAGCTGGGAGGGGGAAACAGGTGTCAACAGTAAGCCTTGGAACCTTGGCATCCTTTCAAGGTCAACCCAGATCCAGAATGGATTCTCACACTGAGTACTTAACCCGGCACTGTAATAAAAACTTCACAGACTTACAGCTCCTGCTCAAAATCCCCTAATGGCCTCTGTGTACATTTAAAATGAAGTCCCAACTGCTCCTTACCTCAGTGAAGTCCAACACAAGTTGGCCTCTGTTACCTCTCTGACCTCTCTTCACATGTTTGTTCCCTCGCTCACAGGGCATCAGTCACACCGGCCTTCTCTCAGTTCCTCGAACCTACATAGTATTCCCGCCTCAGAGCCTTTGTGTTCCTGGAATGTTTTTCCAGGAAGATCTTTGCATGACCGGCTCCTCTGCCACACTCAGGCCACTTGTTTGGAGAGGCTTTCCCTCTAAATTATACTCCTCTGTTACCCTCTGTCATAGCACCTTGTTGTTGTTTTTATTTAATCTGCCTATGTGTTTATTTACTATGTCTCCCTAGCCAGGCTGTGAGGGCCAGAACTCCACTGGTTCCATGGTTCTCCACTTATCCTCAGTGTTTACAGCGGAGTGCATGGAGCCTGGTACATAGAAGTCCTCAATAAATGCGTGCTAACAATAAAAACAAATATTATTTCTACTTCATAGAGGAAGAAAATGAAGCTCAGAGACATCAGGTTAGTTAACTGCAGTCACCCTCTAAGGAAATAGGGGAGCTGGATTCCACCAGCCTCTCAGACTGGAGTCCCTGGACTCCAAACCCTGAGACAACTCTGCCCACCTCTTCCCTGCCCTGACTCCAAACCCCGAGACAACTCTGCCCACCTCTTCCCTGCCCTGACTCATGGGGATTTGCCATAAATCAGCCCACATCCCCAGAACCTTGGTGCTAAGCTTCTGGAGGCTGGTTCGTGTATGGAAGAGCCCATGGTCACTTCGGTTTAGCCTGTGCAGGAAAGAAGTCAGGGTCAGGCCCAGCTGTGATGCCTAAGCTCCACCTCTTCAAAGACCCCAAGCTCCTCATGACCCCACCTGGCCTGGACATCAGCTGCCTTCTCCTGTGCCAAGGCCCACACGCGTTCCCTTTGCCCATACAGCTTCCGACTTCGGCTCAGCTCCCGAACAGACTGCAGCACTTCAGCCTGCGCCCTCTGGAGGTTTTCTGCTCCCTAAGGACATGGACATACAAAGTCCTCACCTAGACCAGAGTTGTCACTCACGCCAGCCCCAGTCAGCCCTTCCTTTACCCCATGCACTGAACCATACCTTCCTAAGCACCTGCTCCTTGGCACTTCGCCCTGTGCCCCCTGCCAGGTCACGGTATCGGTCAGATGCCTGGAGCCGGGCTTGGCCCCCAGCCACGGTGGCATCCAGCAGGCAGCGCCAGGCTCCAAACACCATCCTGCCTCTCCCCAGAGAAGGTCTGTGTTGGGGAGGGGAGCACTCCAAAGCTTCACGAGACCCCACCCCCACCCCAACACCATGACAGACAGAGTGCTTTCCCATCCCCAGCGTCTGGGAGTCTATCAATCGATCAGCCCATTAGCTCAGCCACAAGGATCACTCATGTCCTCCGCCCCCACCCACAGTGTCCTTGCTGGGTCAGCTCCTCTCCAGCTGCTGTGTCAGCTCTGTGTGCAGCTCACGTGCCCTCCCCCTTACTTGACCTCCATCCCCCTCCTCCATGGTACCCACCTGCTATCCATCTCCCCACTCCGATGCCCTTCCCTCTTCAGGAAAGGCCCAGCCAGTTTCTGGAGTGCCTGGTGGGAAAGTTATCACAGAACCAGTTTTCTTTCAAAGACTCTCTCCAGCTGAGAGAATACACAATCAGAGTATAATAATGCCATTCAGGGGGCCTCCCTGGTGGCCTAGGGGTTAACTCTCAGCACTGTCACCTCTATGGCCTGAGTTCGATCCTGGCAAGGGAACTAACCCACATATGGTGCAACAGACCTCTCCAGTCTCACCCGCTGTTTCCCTTAGCAATGTATTTCAGTAAATCTGCCTGACTTGCTCCCCACTCTGTCTCTGGTGAATTTGCTCAACCCCCCACATCTCTGGCCTACACCCCAGTTCTTCTATGCAAAAAATAAATAAATAATGCCACTCATTGGATCCATACTATGTGCCACTGTGCAAAATATTTTACAGATATTAGCTTAGTCAACCCTTAAAACAATCCTGTGTGTAGGTACAATTATTCCTGTTTTTCTTGAGAGAGAAGCTGAAGGCAAGAAAGGTTAAATAACTTGTACAAACTCACACGACTAATCCATAATGCTAACAGTGAGCATAACAGAGATTTGACACAAATCCACCCGACTCAAGCTTGGCATTGACCAGAATAGGGGTATGTGTGGAGGGACTTTGCTGGTTAAGTAATGGAGGCTAGAACAAAAGGGAAGGTTCAGAGAAAGGAATCCCATACCTGCCCATACTCCCGTTCAATGGCTGCCCTCTGCTTGCTGTAGGATCTGTGGAAATTAGGTTTGGGCTGGTGTTACTGTTTGGTCCTGTTCTCCCACCTTTGATCCTCTCCTCAGCCTGGGCAGGAGGAAGAGGGGAGCCAAGCCTAAGTGTGACTACACCGGAGGGAAGAGAGTCCTTGAGATCACCTCAGGATGGCAGGACAACCTCACCTCATTGCTCAGAGCCTCAGCAGGATCCTCCCCACCCCTGGAGAACCATCTGTGGGCTTGGAGTTGAGGATTGATGGGGGCCTGGGTACAGTATCCGCCAGGCTTCCAACAGGTCTGGAAGAGGGAGTGGGATTCTGCCCTAAGCTTGATAGTGTGGAGTAAAGGGAATGGTGTGGAATCAAGGGGGATGAAGGAGGGTCCCCGTGTACCTATGCGTGTTAGAGTGGGAGAGAGAATAATTTCTTTTAGGTATTTAGAGAGGTAGGCCTAGGGTGATGGGTGTGAATGGGCAGGCTGGAGAGTTCAGGCCTGGGTACACCTCCCCTTTCCCGTATATGTTGGGGGAAAGATGAAGAGCAAGACCGAGAATGTGAGGGAATGTGGGGAGGGGGTGAGGGGTAGAGGGTACCTAATGTCCTCCAGCAGATCCGCCTCCCTCTGCTGCCGTGTCTGAAGGATGCTCAGCTGCTCCAAGAAGCGAAGTTTCACCTCTTGAACTGGCTTCACCTATAGGGGTAAGAAAAGATTGAGGACCCAGGCGCCAGGAGGACCAGA
This sequence comes from Scalopus aquaticus, assembly GCA_004024925.1. Classification (NCBI taxonomy): domain Eukaryota; kingdom Metazoa; phylum Chordata; class Mammalia; order Eulipotyphla; family Talpidae; genus Scalopus; species Scalopus aquaticus. The sequence goes on along the minus strand of PVIJ01003377.1, from coordinate 74,263 downwards.
AAAACACTCCTCTCCCGGAGCAGCGAGGGGGCGGGGCCGGGGAGGGGCTGGGCTGTTTCCACGGTTATTTCTGAGTTGGGCCCAGGCTCTTTCCCACTCCGGTCCCCTACCACGTTCGCCCCCGCCACTCCCTCCAACCCGCCAGGAATCCCCTCTCTCAGCCAAGCTCACTTTTCGGGGCGGCGGCTGCATCTCCGCTCTAGCCGGGGCAGCGACCCGGACTCCGGAACTCGAGGAAGCCTCGCCCACGCGGAAGCCCCGCCCCCGGCCCGCGCCTCCCTCGCCCCGCCCACGGCCGTCCGGTTGGCAGCGCCGCGGCGGAGCGCTAGGGGCGAGCAGCTCAACCTGTGTTACTGCTGCCAATGCCCAGAGAGGTCTGGCAGACGAGTGGACGCCGCGTCCACTGGGCGGTAGGGGATACCTCAGGTTTCTGAGTCAAGACGCCTGGGTTCTATTTCTAGTGGAGCCGCTGACTCAGCCCGTAATTATTTCTTGTTGTTCATTTACATATGCAGATCTCCAGTCTCTGTTCAAAGAGTGAGGAATGGTGAGGACATCCATCTGCGACCAGAGAAACTGAGTCACTGGGATGTCTGAGCGAAGATACGACTGGAGAAGGCAAACAGGGCTGGTCCCAGACCTTTTCCCAATTCCCACTGAACTGGAAAAGCCAGCGCGAGCAGGAGTGTGCCAGACACCTGGAGCCAGGAAGGAACCAGACTGAGAGGAAAAGACGGGTATACCCCTTGCCCATGGAAACTCAACAGTACCAGAGAGGATCTTGAACTGGGAGGTGAGCGTAAGGTCTTGTGGTCCAGAAAGCCCCTGACACTTTTGGGGTCTGCCCTTCAGGCTCTGGACCCCAGGATCTAGCAGCTAAGCTTCCTTGGCCTATGCCTCTGTCACCACACCCATGACTTGGAAAAGGCAGTTACCTGTGGTCCCAAACTCGATTCACATATCCAATACCCACTGACACTTCCACACGTATTTCTAATGGGTACCTCAAACTTATAAAGGGTCTCCAACCTGATCCTTCCTCAGGTAACATATTAAGTGACACTACTCTCCATCAGTTAGGAAAGTAAGAAATCCAGAGTCAGTGTGTCCTCTCCCGTACCCCCCACATTCCATCTGTCAGCAAATCCTGTAAGTTCTATTTCTAAAAAATATCTCCTATTGATCCACTTCCCTCAATTTCCAAAACCACCGACCAAACACCCATTTTCAGTCTCCTGGTCTATCTAGTCTCCTTGCTTCTACTCTTCCCCTCTCCGAGTTATCGTTCACAAAACAGCCAGACTGATGCATCCTTTAAAAAAAAAAAAGAAATGTGTCCAATAGATGATTAGATCAAGAAGATATGGTATAGTCACCCTATGAAATACTACTCAACCACAAGAAAAGAAATACAGCCATTTTCAACAAAGTGAGGGAGCTTGAGAGAATTACATGTAATAAAGCAAGTTAGAATGGTTAAAAACAAATACTGAACATTTACATAGCAGATGCTTCAGGTAATATAAAATAGTTTCAAAAACCAGTGGACAACAATAAGCTTCGTGAGGGTGCTGAGATGGGGGGTAGGGCTGTGAAGGAACAGGGAGATAAGAGAGATGATGGTGGGGGGAAAAAAGGAGAACAGCCAAGATCACGAAAAACAAAAAAGGAACTAAGTATCATTTTCCCCCTTAGGCCACCTTGACTGCTTCAGAATAAAATTCAAATGTCTTTGGGCCCTGTGGATCTTTCCCCCTCAGCCCTTATTCTTCTCTGCTTCCCAATCTGTGTGTCTCAGTCACGCCCCCAACAGGCCCTTCCCTGGTAGAGCCTTCATGCCTGCTGCTTTCCCTCTGCAGGAGCTCCCTCTCTCAGGAGCCAGACTCCACATGGCTGGCTTCTTCAAGTTTCACCTTTTCACAGAGGCCTTTCCTATGTGCCCAGCCTAAAGGTCACCTTCCACAATCAGTCTCAAGCACATCACTATGATATAGTTTTTTCATAGTACTGAATTTGTTTGTGTATTTTCTGTTCCCCTCTACAGTGGAAGCTCCAGAAGAGCAGGGACTCCCATCCTTTTGATTCAGGCAATATTCCCAGCATCTGGCTACCAACTAGGTGCTCAGTACATTGTATTTGTTGAATGAATGAATGGATGAATTAATTAATAAAAGAAGGGTATCCTTTTGGTTTCAAGGTTTATTAACAATGACCCGTCCTTGTTTTGGTTTCTTTTTGCCCCAGCTCCCAAATCCAATCAACCTCCCCACTCTAGGGCTTCAATGTAGTCGCTGAATGTAGGGGGTGGAATACAGCAGACTTGGAGATCATTCAGATTTCTTCTTTCCACATCTTTTTTTCTTTGAGGCAGTAAAAAACAAATCTTTTAAAACTCAAATTTCTCACAGAACCCCTACATACCCAATATGTAAAACAGAGGCTGCCCTTGTTGAGGGAAAATAAGTAGGGCGTAAAGCTGTGAGAAACGGTTTGACATTCACTGCTCTTCCTTATTTCGATTACCTCATGGTGCAAGCTGAGGCCCAGAGAGGGACCACGACCTGCCCTTTTTGAGCAGGGCAGTCTCTGGAGTCCTCAGTCCTGTGCTCTTTTAGCACCACTTGGATTCCGGGATCTTTCCAGCCAGAGCCAAGGAAGTCCCCAGTAGTGTCGGCCATGATGAGAGCTTGGGTCTTTGGGTTACCAACCCGCTCAGCCTGTCAGTCCCAGAGTCATGTGAGGGGCTGACTAGAGGGTGAACTGGAAGTGCAGGGTGGTTGGGTGGGGAAGCCAGATGTCTGTATTGGAAGGCTGTTGGGGCTTGGAGTTTGGGGGCTGGAAGGCTGGGAGGGGCTGCCCAGGCCTGTGGTTGTTTCTCCCTTTCTCAGGATGAGGCTGTTGAGCTCTTGGAGCAGCTGCTCCTCCAGGGTCCCATGTGCCTGGGGACTACTCTTTGAAGGGGGGCCAGGTGGAGGCTCAGGTGGCCTTTCCTCCTGGCCCAGGGTTCTTGCCTTGGAGAAAAAGGATTGATCAAAGGACCTCTGGCTGGCAAAGGGGATCTCTGGTTTGGCTGTTTCCTCCTGCATGGTGGCAGAGGAGATAGGGGTATCCTCGGTCAGCTCAGGGAAGGCCCCCACTTCCTCATACACTGGCTCTTCATATACAGGCTCTTCCAATTCCTCTTGTTCCTCCACAGACCCATGGGATGACTTCATTGGCTGGATGGGGAGGGGATGACAGGAGGCAAGCATGGAGTTAAAGTTACCAGATTATTAATCACTAACATTTATTGGGCTCTTTCATTCTCTCTTCATTCATTCAGCAAATATAATGTATTTATTAAGCTCTGGACCAGATGCTGAAAAATACTTGGCAAGGATGATACACAAATAACCCTTTATGATGGGTTCACTGTAGGTGAGTGAAATGAGGTCCACAGGGGTTAAGTGAGTTGTCCAATCACACAGTGAGTGAATGGTAGAACTGGGGCTTGAGCCCAGGTCTGTCTGATTCCAATATGCTTTCACTTAACTACTTTCCTTCAGTTTCTCAGATCCTGTGACTACTTCACCCCTTCCTCATCACATCTACCATCCCTCATTCTCCTCATTCTTTCTGGCCACTCTCCTCCCCTCACCATACATGGCCTGCATACATTAGGGCAAATATAGAAAGCAGCCCTGGCTCAGGCAGTACAGACGAACACAGGGCTGAAGCATGCAGCTGGAGCACATACAGTACTCACAAAGAACATGGACAGTGTCCTCCGGTTGTGAAGTCGCCGCTGGGTGCAGGTAGGTGGGATTGAGGGGAAGGAGAGACACAGACACAGTGAGTCCTGGCAATAGGAGACAGGAGTGGGGGCACAGAGAAGGCAGCACCAGGCTGGAAGGCACACTGCTCCCTCATACAGCGTGTCAAGGGCATGGGCAGGGATCAGCTGGGGGTTGGGGGAGGCTGGAGGAACCTCACCAGGGTCTGATTTGCAGAGAGGAGAGTGGCCCCACTGTCATCTCCACGGATGGGCAGCAAAGGCATGGTGCCAAACTTCTGACGGGCAAGGTCAGAGGAGGACCGACGTCGTAGGACCACTGGCTGCTGGTCATCGTGCTGGAGAGAAGGTGAGGGGTTGGCACAGGTGGGCATGGGAGGTACTGAGGGGTACAGCTGGGTTCATAGACCTAGTGTCCTCACCTGGGCTTTGAGGATGCTGGTGGTCCAATCCCACATCTCATCCTCATCAGTGCAGGACAGGTAGCTGGGGATGTGGTCAGAGGGCTATTATTAGCAGGAGGGGCAAGGGATGGAGGTTAGAAAGAGTGAGGAGATGGAGGACAGGGAGTAGGGATGGGCCAGAGGAGAAGACAGGCTGGGAGATACTCACAGATGCATCTTCTCCAGTATTAACGTGAAGCCCCACCTAGGAAGCAAAGAATAGTGATGGGTGATCAGAAAGGCCCGAAGGTCACGTGATGGCAGCAAGGCCCTAGAAGTGTGGGTGCAGGAAGAAAACTCACGGTGTGGGAGGCTTTAGCTTCTTGCGGATTCCCAGGTAGACCTTGGCACCTTCCAAAGGCCACTCCCGTTCTGGTTTAGAGCTCTGAGAACATAGTGAATCAGTGAGGTTGAGAGGTGAGAGAAGGATCACCTCACGATGAGGTCAATATGTCATGGAAGCATTAGGGTTATATGATCATGGGATCAGAGAGATCAAGGGTCAGGGAAACAGTAAGATTGAGGAAAGTATGGTTTGAGGAGTGCAGTCACAACTCCTCCCACATGACCACCCATGGCCCTCTCCACTACTGCAAGGCCTTACCTTCTTCTCCTTAAGTAGCAGCAGACAGCGACCACGCAAGAGAAAGAACCTTTCCTGGAAGCGGTTTCCTAGCAAACGGGGTGGCTCCTCCCGACACCGTAACAGCCCTACCCTTGGGCTCTCACGTGGGGTACCTGGGCACAAAAGAGCACGGCTAGGTGAAGGGTCTTGGGAGCAAGAGCTGGGGCTATGGGCTAAAGAAGGAGGCTCACCTGTGAAGAGGCAGCTGGCCTGGGACAGGGAGACTTTTTTCAAGAGCAAGGAAGCTGAGCCGGGTTCTGGAAGGTGGCACCATTGTAAGGCCTGCTCCAGGACTCTTTCCTTGGGGTGCAGTGGTCGCTCTAAGTGGGAGGGAGAGGTAGGTCTCAATCAGAAAACCCATCCACAGTCTGGAGCACCCACCTTATGTCCCAGCAGTCAGCCATCCAGCCACAGACATGCATTTTAGCACCACCTCTATGTCATGCATGGTACTGACTCTGGGGATGTATGGGTGAAAATAAAACAGTTTTAGGTAGATTTGCCATAAGTTCTTTGTCAAACATTTCCCTTGCATAACTAAGTGGTCGTCGAACAATTTTTCCAAAAAACAAGAGACAAAATCATGAAAAAAAAAAAAGAAGCACATTAGTCAGAAAGGAAATAGAACATGAAAAGTCAACAACAAAATTAAAAAGACTTGCAAAAAGTGAAAAGGTATTTGTATACATTTAAAGTTTCTTTGTTTTCACCATTTTCAAGAAACGTACACTCATCAGGAATCACGTAGCTTTTGGAGAGCCTAAGAGGAGCCTGAGTCTTCTTTTGCCTCCAACTTCTAATGTTGCATGATAAACCTGGTAACGATGACATTAAAAGGCAAGCTGCCATATCCATTAGCTAAAGAACTAGTAATGAACGCTCTGGAAGACTGTCGTGAATTATAGTCCGCTCTCTCGTATTTGCCATAGCTTGGTAAACTTTCAGTTTTAAGGGGTGCAAGGGATGATTGGTCACTGAGGGTCTGCAAACTCATGTTATCATTTTCTGGTATAGTGGGTAGATAACTTGGTCTTACAATCTTACTTCACACTTCCGCAAGTTTTATCACCATATTTTCTATTAAGTTGATATCTGTAGCTTATATGCTATTTTAGGACAACCATGTCCCCTCATCACTGTGTGAGGGCTAAGATTTATATAAGATTTTATAATGTGGAAACGGAAGTACTGTGTGAGTTAAAACCAAATCGTCAAAATCCCTGTCAATCAGGTAGTTGACCTTTTACGACAAAAATTGCCTTACGGCCAATTAGTTTTGCGGCTAGAATCATTTGCGACTAAAAGCGCTTGTGACGGTCGAAAAACACTCGCGACACAGAACTCACAGCGGATCTATTGGACACGGCATGAAAGACAAAGCCCGCCGCCTCATGAGGGAGCTGACAGTAAACAGGTAAGTAAGCAAAATAACTGCAGACTAATAACTGCTTTGAAAGCAACAGTAAGACGCTGAGAGAGTAACAGGGCAACTCCTGAGACAGGCGCCGCGAGGCCTCTCAGAGGGCACGGAAGATGCCAGTCGGGCCTGGAGGACTAGGAAGCGCCAGCCATACTCAGGTTAGGGAAAAGAAGATTCCAGGCATGACAAGATGCAAGAATAGAGGCCCTGAGTCAGGAAAGATATGTTTGAGGAATGAAACAGCCAATGTGGCTGGAACAAGGAAAAAAGGGAATGAATTGTGGCAAAGTCTGAGAAATAAGCAAGGGCCAGACCTTCCGGGTCTTGTGGGGAAAAAAAGGAATTTAAATTTTATTTTAAGTTTAATGGGAAGTTGTTGGGAGGATCTTTATTTTTTCTTTTGTTTGTTTTTAAAGATTTATTTTTATTTATGCATACAAGAGTTGGGGTATAGGCCAGAGGTGTGGGGGGTGAGAGGATTCACCAGAGACAGAGGGGAGCAGAACAGGCGCATCTACTGAAATACACTGCTGAGGGGAGCAGTGGGCAAGGCAAGAGAGGCCTGCTGCACCATGTGGGCCAGCTCCCCAGCTGGGGATTGAATTCAGGCTGTAGCAGTGATAGTGCTGAGACTTAACCCCTATGCCACCAAGGAGGCCCCATTGGGAGGTTTTACCACGGTAATGGCGTGACCTGATTTATGCTTGAAACGCTTATTTGGCTTTTGGGTGGACGGTGGATTGGAGGGAAGCAGCTCTTCACTGTCTGGGTTGTACATTTTTGTGGTGAATGTTGTGGAGAAGGAAGATTATGGCGACTTTAACTAGGGTGCTGGTAATAGTGGAGACAGTGAGAACTGAGATTCAAATAGAGTCAACAGGACAAGTTGCTTGGGTTGTGTATGAAGAGGAAGGAAAGAGAACAGCTCCAGAGGACTTCCAAGTTTCTGGCCTCAATATCTGGGTGAATGGTGGTGCCATTGACAGAACTAGGAAAAACTAAGAAATGAGCTTTTGTTAGGGGAAGGGCTGGGAATTGAGTTTGGTCTTAGACATTTAAAACTTGAAACACTTTATGTTTAGATAGAGGTGTCAAGTGGATATGCAAGTCTGGAGCTCAGAAGAGAGGTCTGGGTCAGAGATAAAAATTGGGGTGCCAGCTTATTAATTACATTTAAAGCCATAAATAGGTGAGTTCATACAAGGAGAAATGTAGAAAGAAAAAGGAAAAGGGCCCAGTATTGATCTCTGAGCCCGTCCAACACCTGGAGTCTGAGCAGAGGAGAAAGAGAAGCCTTCGTGGAGAAGGAAGGGAAACCAAGGGTTTGTGGGATATGTAAAAGTTGAGAGAGAAGAAAATATTTAGAAAGACGGAATGGTCAACTGAGCAGCGTGACTCCTCACATCACGAGGACAAAGTGTCTATCCGCTGTATTCGATAACACAAAAGTCATTGATGCCTTTGACTTCCCCACATGGGCACGGGCACATACACAGTCTTACTCACCAAGCTCCCCATGCTCTCTAATCTCAAAAGTCACCCACAAGTCCATTCCAGCTGCTGTGCCCCTCATCTCCAATACCTGGTTAGTCAGCTCTTCAGCAGTCAGTGTTGGGGACACCTGGGGTCAAGGCAAGAGCAAAGGATCTGTGCTGGTCAGGCCATTGTCCCTACCCCCCACCGTGCTCTCACATCCCTTCCAGTCCCCTCAGGACTGACCTTCAGGGTGACACAGTTGTCTGGGAGCTGCTGCTCTATATAAACCTCCATGATAAGGTCTCCAGCCTGGGATAGCTGAGGGGAAGGGGAAGGAAGTCAGGAGGACAAAATGGATACAAAGAGTCAAGGTCAGATGATTCCTCATGTTCCTCATGAGTGTTTCTCCCACTAAAGTCTCCTCCCAGCCCTTACCCCCAGCATCACTCAGGACCTCAAAAGAGAGAACCCCTAGATTGGTGGGATTATAGCTTCAAGCTGTGTAGATGCTTCCCAGGTGTGTGGCATAGTGCTAGGAAGGACAGGTTTGGACTCATACTGTTGGTGTTTTAACTTTGCTGCTCATTATAGTATGACCTTGAATAAATGATCCTTTGACCTCAGCTTCTATATTTGAAAAAAAAATGAAACCACCCACTTCTTGAGTTGAGTAATGCTAAAATGAGATTATAGGTGCTTGGCATATAAGTCCCTAGCTGTTTGCTACTGCACTTAATATTATCCTTACCTCCTTATCTAACCAAACTAAATATTCCTTGGATTTCTGTGTGTCTAGAGTGCTTCTACCATTATTTTATAATGAAGAATCCTCATATTGGAATGAATGGAACAAATCCTAATCCCCACCTCTGTCCCCAAAGAACTCCCTTTTTTTTGGGTTTCCTGGTGTCCCAGAGAGCTGAGGGCGAGCTTCCAGAAGCAGGTCAGCTGTGGGTCTTAACATCCCCCTTCAAGCCCAGTCAAGAGTTTAAAGTCAGGACACGTTACCTGCACATCCTTCCAGGTGGTGATAAGACTGACCTCCAAGTCAATCTGAGCTACCTGGTCAGAGTCGATCTGTGGAAGAGTCAGAAGGAGAGTGGCGGGTGTGGATGGGGTGGGGAATGGGTCCTGGCACAGGAAGAAAGCAGGAGAGAAGGAAGACCAGAGGCCCTGTATGAAGGGTCAGAGGTCAGAAGAGCTAAGAACCAGTGGGGAAAGGATTTTAGGAGCTTGGTTGTAGGTAACATGGGTCCTGATGCAGCGGGCCTTCAGAGGGCTGGACTGGGTGTTTGTGGGGTGACCAGCGTCCAGAGTCCAGGAAGAGGGATTGTAGGCCAAGGGTCAGGAGAGCTTACGTCAAAGACAGAGATGTAGCCGTCGATGAGCTCCTGCAGCACCCGCACCTCGTGCTCGCCCCGCCCATCTGTCTGGAACACGCTGGGTGCAAATAACAGGGCCAGGTTCTTCGTGCACATCTGGTTTAGAGCCGCACACTTCTGCACCCTGCGGAGGGGCGTGAAGGGCATGCAGCTTGTGCTCATTCATTCACTTAACAAACACTGTGTTCCAGGCCTGGGCTACGCGCTTGGGATATAGCAGAAAGGCACGGTACTGGCCTCCAGGAGCTCCCAGCGTTGGGGAGAGACAGACAAGGAATGGGTGATAATAAATATAGTAGGGGGTCAGAAACCTTTTATGTAAAGGAACAGATAATAATTTAGGCTTACAGGCCATACAGTATCTGCTTTGTAGCGTTCAAGGAACAGCAGAAAATGTGAAAGTGAATGGGTGTGACTTTATACTTTTTGTACAAAACTTTATTGATAAAAACAGGCATGAGCTGGGTTTGACCCACAGGCCATCATTGGCAGTCCCTGTGTTAGGGTCTGATCAGGACAACACAGCCAGGTTCACCTAGAGTCACCTAAAGACTCTCCCTAACTGCAGAGGTGGATCTGCAGCTTACTCCTCTTTGTGTCTCCTACATCTAGCTCTTTGCCTGGTACAGAATAATAAAATGAGGGCTTGCCATTTCTGAATGCTTACCACATACATGCCAAGTTCTAGAATATGAATTTTACAAGGATTATCTCATCTTACTCTCATAGAACCTATGAGGTGGATACTGTCCATCACCTCATCTTCCCTTTTACAGAAGAGGAAACCGAGTCAGCAAGAGCAAATAACTTGCTCAAAGTCACACACTAGAATGGTGGGGCCAGATTAAGGCCCAGGTTTTTCTGTCTGACCCCAAAGTCCAGGCTCTGAACCTTGACATGGTAACACCTTCACTTAGTAACTGGGCGCTGAGTGAATGACCATAAGCAGGGGGCTGGAGGAGGGGCCAGAGGGTTAGTGAGGAGCCTGCAGGGTTTTTGGTCATACTCACCGGTAGAGATGCCCAATGAGGGCGGCCAGTGTGCGGCGGTTGACCCGAGGAAGGCAGCCAATTACTTCTTTGTATTTCTCCAGGCGCTGGTTCTTCTGAGGCAGCTCTGGGAGTGGGAAGGAGAAGAGTTAGAGAAGATCAAAGGGAAAGTGGAAGGATTCTAAGAGAAACAAATCCAGGGTAGATGTGTCTCTGCTCCCTTTCCCACTCAGCTCTGGGTGATCCTCCAGGGTAGGCAGTGGGGGGAGAAGGGCTCCCCAATCCCACAGGAGCCCCTCATGGATTCTGGTGGGGTGGATGGAGTTCCTGGTTGGGCCTCAGTTGCCTGTGAGGAGTTCTTAGGGATCTGGGGAGTACCGGCAGCCTCCCTCCAGCGAGGCAGCAACCGCGCAGAGGTCACAGGGTCATCCAGTTCTCGAAAGAAGCGTTTGAGTGTGTCGGTGACGTCCTCCACAAAGTGCTCTCCTGGTCGGAGCTTCACTGATCTGGCATCCCGCCGGAACTCCGCCAGGAGTCTCAGACTGCGGGCACGGGCACCCCCTTTCCGATATACGCCCTCCAGCCGGAGCCCTGCAAACAGGCGGCATCTCTGCTCACCGCTCCCCAAAGAGCCACTACCACCCACTCAGCACTCATCTGTGAGCCCACTACCTGGTATGTGACTGTTTGGGGGCGGGCTCCTCAGGTTTCTGAGTCCTCATCTTCAGAAAGTCCTTCCTTAACCACACTGTCACTTACAGCAGCCCCATCACTCTATGTCCTCACCACGTTTATATTTAAATAGTACTCCCTGAAATCACATGATAGTAGGTCCCCTTATCTGTGGTTTTACTTTCTGTGGTTTCAATTATTCCAAGAAACTACAGTAGGAAAATATTCTATACAAGATGTTTTGAGAGAGATACCATATTCATGTAACTTTTACTACAGTGTATTTTTATAATTCTATTTTTATTAGCTGTCGTTAATCTCTTAACACCTCTAATTTCTACTGTATAAATGAAACTTTATCATAGGTATGTGCGTACAGGAAAAAACAGTCTATGTACGGTTCAGCACTATCTGCAATTTCAGACAACCACTGGGTTTTCAAACATATCTCCCAAGGATAGGGAGGCCTACCCTAAGTCAAACCTTGTTTGCACATTCAGTATTTGTGAACCTGTATGCTCGCTAAAATTCATTTCTAACCCCCAAACCAATACTTGTAGCACTACTGCAATCACTTATGAACATGAGCAGAGTGGAGAAAAATTTGAGCTGCCTATCGTACATGTTTCCAGCTAAGGCGTCCTGCTGTAAACAAGTGTCATTTTCGTGGTATATTTAGAGCCGTGGTTGTGTTTTTGTTTTTTGCATTCTTATGCTTTTTGTTGGTGACAGTGCTAAAGTGCTGTCTGCTATTCCTAGGAACGGGGAGGTCATGATGTGCCTTATGGAGAAAATACATGTTACACAAGCTTTGTTCACGCATGAGTTGCGGTGCCGTCAGCTTTGAGTTCAGTGTCAACAAATCAACGGTGTATATTGAATAAGGTGCCTTTAAACGGAAACACACATACAAGGTTAGGTATTGATCGGTTGATGAAGATGTGACCAGAGGTTCCCAGGAACCTAGCCCTGTTTTTCCACTGTGGCAGTCACTTGATGTCCATTAAGTTCAGTAATGAGTGACTTACAGACGGTAACTACAGCGAAAGGCGAGAATAGCCTGCATTTGTTTTCTTATTACCCATTTCTCCTCCTAGTCTCTGACCTTCATAGAGCCTCCCCCCGTCCTGTGATCTCACTGTTGGCTCCCAGTGTCTGGCACATGGAAGCAGCTCAGTAAATACCTATCAAGTGGAGGGGGGTGTGAATACCCATTCTTTCTCCAGGGCTCTTAGCTGGGCGTCTGACTTAATTCCTCCTTTGAACACAGGGAGGTTGAGAAGAGGGTGGGGGGGGCTAGTGAGCGGGGTCGTCACTGCTGGAGAGTGTCATCAGCCACTGACCATCCACTGTCTATTTCTAGGTTCATGGATGTGCCTTTCACCCCCCTTTACTGCCCTCACAATTTTCTGTGAATTTTCCTTCTCAAGAATCCTTCTAAAGGGGGTTCACCAGAAAGATAGATTCAACTTATATTTGGGCTACAGAATAAAGTAGAAGCCAAAAGCTCACCAATTCTGGGAACCACTTGCATAGCTGACCTGTTGTACGTAGCAGATTTCCCACACAGAATAATCCCACTCCAGCCTTCAAGGGCTGTGCTGCACAGCATGGCTCTCCCCTGTAGCTGCCCCCTCCTTGTTCTCCACGGCTCTCATCTGCGGTCACCTTCAGGGCTGCTCTTCCTCCATGCCCGCACCCCAGTAACAGCTACCTTGGGAAACACCTGTAATTCCTGCACTAACACTTTACCTGCATTTTCTTACTATCACAACTATCCGGGAAGATGAGGACTGTTAGTAGCCCTGTTTTACAGATGAGGGACTAAGGCTCAGAAAGGTAAAGCAGCTTGCCAAGGGTTATACTGCCGGTTGCTGTCAGACTGCAGGCTCTGCAGGCAAAGCTCTTGAGTTCAAATCAAGCCCCCGTGGACCAAAGCCATGTCCCCCACACCCCCACTGGCTCAGTGTCGGCTAGATCCCACTCACCATGTTGAGTGACAAAGCTGATGCAGGCGTCCACAATGATGGGGATGTCACCCCTGCTCATCTGCTGCTCTTGGAGCCCTGTGCCGCCCCCACCGGCAGCACCCCCAATGGCTGTGTTCCATGCTGAGAAGTCCAGCCGGCCCTCCCCCTGCAGATACAGGGTCCTGAGACCCGAGAAGCCTGAGTTAGAGCCAACCCCAAAAGGCCCTCTGACTTAGAGGCTCAGGAGCACAAGGACCTGATTTCCAGAGCCACCAGCAGGGGGCAGCAATACCCAACTCACACAGGGCCCCTGAACAAGGGAAGCAACTTTGGGGAAGTGGGCAGAGGTACAGCAGGCCAGGGTAGAAGGTGTGGGCTGATCCCTAGAAAGAGGGGCCCAGGGTCAAGGGAAGGGGTGCCACTTACCTTCCTGTCTCTACTAAAACCAAATGCTCCTTCTTGTCTGGGGTGTCAGCAGCAGAGACAACACCTGGGAGGAGAACCATTGAACATTATCATTAGTGTCTTCATCCTAGAGATTAACAGTTATTAAGTACTTAACGGTATGTAAGTGCCAGACTAGGAGCCCTATAACTGCTACATAAATCCCATGAGTTGTATAATACTATCCCCCATTTTACAAGTGACATACTAAAGCTCAAAGAGGTTAAAGCACTTGCCTCAGATTACTTACTATAAAATGACAGAGCTGAGCGTCAACTCAGGTCTTTTGTCTCCAAAGCCCTAAAACATCCCACTGTTCCTATTTTAAGAGGAAGTGAGAATACTCAGGCCCCTCTCCCAGTCCCCAACCAACAAATGACTCCAAATGATGACGGCAACACAGACATTTGTTGAACACTTATAAGATCCAATCGGCAGGATCTGCAAGAGATGTTCTCCATGCATTGCCTTATTTGAAACTTACTACCACTTGATTATTGTGCCCATTGTAAAGGAAACAAATACACAGAGAAGTTAAGTAACTTGTACAAGGACACACAGTTAGGAACTGATAACGGTAGGTGTCTAAATCATGACAGTTTGACTCCAGAACTTGTACCTAAATCTACAGTGTTCTGCTGTTTCCCATCAGGACCCCAAAATAGAGGACAACTCATTACCCACGATGGCCACTTTTCACCCTGTCCCCACCCCTGCTCACTGATCTCCTGCAGCCGCCGCAGATGCACCATGTCCTCGGGGGCCGGGGGGCCAGGGCCCGGCGCTGGACACAGGAAGAGGTGGTCACCACGAAGAAGGCCGAACCCTGACAGCCAGAGGCCAGAGGCCAGGGCTGTGTGGGAGGGTGACCGCAGCCACAGGCGGCCCAGCCGCAGCAGCCCAGGGCCCAGCAGCTGGTGACAGCTCAGCGGAGAGAACCACTGCAGAGGCAGCAGGACATAAGGAGGGAGGAGAATAGGGAAAGAGACAGAGGTGGGAGAGAGAGAAATAGTGAGAGGTGATAGAAAAGACAAAGCAGGAGAGAAAGACGAATGAAAATGATGGGGGGAGCAGAGGAACCATCCAAGGAAGAGATAAGAGATTGATGGAAAAAAAACAGGGAAGAACTCAATTCAGTTTGGTTTGTTCCAGCCAACAGAGAGAAGACCCCTGTGTGGCAGCATCTGCCCTTAGTTAAAAATGCTATAACCTCTAGTTATATCTTTAAACCATGATAGTCTGGGAAAACCCACCACCCCAGGGTCTGGGGAGAGCTTTTATGGAGAAAGGAGTACTCGAGGGGGATCTCAAAGCAGTGCTTCTCAAATAATCTTTCCAGTCTGTCACCAACCAGTAGTTTCATAAATATCAAAAAGAGGGCCCTCTCTGGTGACCTAGGGGTTAAGTCAGTGCTGTCACCACTATGGCCTGAATTCAATTCCCTGCCAGGGAGCTGACCCACATGGCGCAGCAGACCTCTCCTGCCTGCCCACTGCTCCCCTCAGCAGTGTATTTCAGTAGATCTGCCTCTTCTGCTCTTCACTCTGTGTCTGGTGAATCCTCCCACCCCCACACCTCTGGCCTACACCCCAGTTGCTCTATACAAAGAATTACTAGAAAAGTAAAACGAAACAAAGACAGACATACAAAATTTAAGCTCTTGATTTCTATGATTAGATTCCACACTTAAGATCACTCGTCAGACTGCAATGAAAGATTCATAATACTGATTCTCAAGTTCTGTACTTTTCCCATCTGGGCGCATAACAAATAGTCCCCAGCGCCAGTATACTATAATGGCCTGTGGCCCCTCTGGGCAGCACCGCCTTAAAGGATGGGCTGAATTTTTAGAAAGTGTAGGCAATAGTAAAAGGGGATTTGGACCCAGCTGGAAGGGCTACACAGAGCCCTCAAAGGATATGGAGACAGTTTCTGGTTTTGAGGAGTTACAGGAGAACCAGGAGAGTGGAGTCAGGGGCACAGCAGCTGAGCATTTCCTACAGAAGACTGTCAGACATGACAGAGAAACCTGGTAAGGCCAGAATACAGCCCTTGAACTTGGCAACTGGAAGTCAATGGCCATCCATAGCACAGTAGCTCAAGAATTAGGACCAGGAGAGCAGCTGCAAGGGGTTAAGGAGGAACTGCAGGCTGCCCAGTGCGCAGCTTTCTAAGAAGTGGGAAGGGTGCCAGGGCGAGGAGTTGAAGATGGAGCAGGTTGAGGGAAAAGCTGCTGCAGGATGGGGACTGTCATCATTATCACCGTTACAATTTCAACACCCACAGATGAAGGACTTGCTGTGTGCCAGGCAGGGTGGGGCTCACATGTCACTTCAACCTCAGTCCTGTGGGGTGGGTCTTTTTACACCCACTCTATCCATGTTGAGAAGTTCACAAGGCCGAGAGCTGGAGGACTCAAATCCCAGGATGTCTGACACCAAGGCCTAAACTTTGAATTCCAGGAAGAGCCCCCAGTCCCCAGTGCAGGATGGAGCCTGGCTTGTTGGGGATGGAGAAGCGAGAACATGTGAAGGCAGCTTTGTCTCTGGACCTGGAGAACTTGTGGGGGAGGTCAGGGAGAGGGGGGGATCAGAGATAGCCCCTCTGTGGGAAGAGGCCGGAACCGAGGGGTTTGGGCTTTGAGTTTTGACAGACGCCTCACTTTGGTCCCATGCTTTGCTTCCTCGTAGCTCTGTGACCTTGGCCAAGTGATTGCATAACCTCTGGACTCAGTTTCTTTATGTGTAAAATATTAATAACCCTTTCCTCTGAGGGTAGTTGTGAGAAGTAAATGAGACATTAAGTGGGCAATGCTTAACACAGAGTCTGGCACAGAATAAGTGCTCAGTCGACCTTAGCTGTTAGTGGGAAGCTTGGGGGACAGGCTGGAGGCACGTGGAGACTGGGAAGGCATGAGCTATGGTGGGGGGAGGGTCTTGGCCAGCTCACCTTGCCCACCGCGCTGGTCCAGGCTTCCAGACTGTCAGCTCCATCTGTGCCAAAATGCTGGATCCTCCCCCCGGTGAGAATGAGCTCAAAGGAAAAGGGGAACCTGGAGAGGTGAAGTCAGGGAGGAGAAAGGGAATCCATGAGGGGAGGGCAGTCTGGGGGTCAGGAAGGGAAGGGGTAGCTCAGCGAGCACAAGGGGGCTGTTACCTGTCAAGGTCACCGGGGTCAGTGGGTGGAGGGCTCACACCCAAACATACAACATCCTGGGGTTGAATGAGGCTTAGGGGTTCAGGGCTGCTTTCTGACACAAACATTTCCAGAGCTGCTCCCAGCACGCACCACAGTCGGGGGGGAGCTAAGGGGAAACTGACAGTCAGCAGGCAGCTCTCTACCCCCACTGTCAGAAATCCTGTTCACCAGATATTTATCCTATGCCAAGTCCTCTGCCTATTTGCGATCTTACAGAATCTTCACACCAACCCTGAGAGATGGATTCCATCCTGCTTTGCAGATGGAGAAACTGAGGCTTGGAGTTTGAATAATTTGTCCAAATCACATGGATAGGAAGTAGCAGAGCCAGGATGTAAGCCAGTCTGACTTCAAAGCACAGGCCCTTATTATCACTCAGTCCTGCCACCTGGCAGGGTCCCTCTTGCCCCCAGTCTTCTTTGGGGTGTGGTCCCACTTTCCCACTCCAGCTCTCTTATCCTTGTTCCTCTGCGGTATACTCTGGCCCAACCCAGTTCTTGCCTCCATCTCCTCCCATTTCTTACCATCCCGGCCCCTGCGAGGGGGTGGGGGTCCAGCTTTGTTGCTGATGGGACCACAGTACAGAAAACTGCTGTAAGTGGCGGGCACCACCACCTCGTTGTACACGCCAGGGGAGGGGTCTGTAAGGGGAAGAAGAGATCAGGCCAGGCCAGTGCAATGACATGGCCTGACCCTCTTCGGGGAAGGGGTCACCCAAGGAAGAGAGTGGGACCCAACTCCACTGGCAGCATGACCAAGTTGAACCCAGGGGGCTGGACCCGGCACTACCCAGATTAGAGAGAGGGTGGCAGGGAATATGACGGATCTGCCCCAGGCCTCGCCCGCCGACTCTCCCCACCAGCCAGCCAGCCAGGAGCGCTGGCCCGTGTCGTGGCCCCTCTGGCCTGACCACCAGAGACCAGTCTTAAAGATGATCATTTCTGTGATCAGACTGCCCCCCACCCGGCCTGTGGGTTAACCCTGTGGGAAGTAGACCACCCCATACCGTACACTTCCGTCATTTTATGATCTCATAAAATGACCTGGAAGGTTGGGGAACTGCCCAGGTTGGGCTGTTCTGATGGGCTGGGTGAGGGAGTAATTGGAGATCTTTGAAAGAACCAAGGAACAGGTCAGGGCTGAGAATTCTTGCTGGGTGGGGAGAGAGGGGAGGCACTTGTGGTGATTACCTGGGGGCAGGAGGCCAGGGACGATACCATCGAAGGCTGAGGGGGACCAGGGCTCCTCACCCTCGGAGGCCTCGACACACAGGATCTGGGTCATGTTCTTTAGCAGATTGGGACCAGCTACTGCTGCACACAGCGCCTGCAAGGAGGGCAAAAGACTCTGTGACCCCTGAGGCCCAACATGAGAACCCTAGGGACAGCCCTTGGTCACCGTAAACCACCCCCAGTCCCAACTCAGAGACTGCTCCCTCTCTTCCCATCCGTCCCAACCTGTCCCCCTTACCTGGAGAAGCTGGCTATGATCTGGGTACTGAGGGTGGGGCTTCCGGAAGAGACCCAGCCGGTACTTCCGGGAGATGAACTCTCCCCGGGGACCAGGGGCTGTGTCTGGATGCAGTCCCTCCCCTGGAGGCAAGGTCCCTGCCCAGAATCGATTGGCACGGTCATTTCCCAAAACAATGAACAACTGCAGGATGACAAGGGGCAAATGCATGTGACAAGAACACAAGCGCGCCCAGACATTCCAATTCTGACCCAAGCTGGGCCCCAAGTTATTTTTATATCTCTCAGCACCCCCCCACCAAACTCTCCCTGCCAGATGCCTCACCTGCACTATCTCATTAGTCCAGACGCTCGTGTCCAGTTTCAGGCTCTGTACCTTGGAGATGCCAGAACCCAGGGCCCGGTGCTGACCTGTCAGGGTATGAAGACGCAGTGGCGCAGGTATACCTGAGCCCTCCTGCCCCAGCCTCCCTCCCTTACCCTACTTCAGCTGAAGGCACCAGCCCTCACCTGCACACTGCTTGCAGATGACCACTCCCAGGTTGACAGCGGCCCAGTCTGGCTGGGAGACGCCACAGTCTGCACAGTGCCGGTTTGCCCGATTGGACCAGATCTTCTCAGCCACCTCGTAGTCAGACAGGGTCTCGGTTACTGCTTCCTGCAGAGCGGCCGCCCAGCTCTGCCGAGCCCCCCCAGACTCGGCTGTGAAGCTGAGGGGTGGACAGCCAGTCTGTGGGCATGGACACCCCCCCACCCGTCCATCCCACTGGCCATTCCCACAGGAGTTGCCCCAGGCCACATCTGGACCAGCCCAGGCCCTCCTGACATCCTGGACTCTACTCACTGAACTCCCATTAGTGTACACCCACTGGCACCCCAGTGCGGAGGCCTCCAGTCCCCTGTACCCTGTGCCTCCCTCAGGCCTCTTCCACAGCCTTGCTCCTGCCAGTCTGGGCCCCACCTGAAGCAGCGATGGGGTGTGAGTAGGTCAAAACTGCGACTCTTGGTCTCCCGGACACTGCAGCCTTGCAGTTCAATGAAGCATATTCCGATACCCCGAGAGAAGGCCTGGGGGGAGGAGGAGGGGGGTTGGGGGACGGGCACAGCGAGGTGCCAGAACAGGCTAGGCCAGACTCTTGGGCCCCAGCCCAGTGTTCTTCACCTGCTCACTCTTGTACAGTGCCAGCTCTCCGGGGCTCAAGGCAGCAAACACTTTGGCCTTGTGTCCACGCAGCTCTAGCATGCCTGTGCGGAGGGGTCGAGGTGGCTGGGGGGCCCGGGGGTGGCCCAGGAGGCGCTGCTCCTTCAGGCAGGACTGCAGTGTGGAGCACCACATGTCTCGCTGAGCTGGTGGGGGATGGGGAAGCAGGTCAGGGGGTTGCGTGCTTACTCTCTCCCTGCTCCCACATTAACCCAGCAGACATCAGCACTCACCCTCGCTCTCTGTGCGGAACACAAACACCCTCTGGCTGGTGATGACCTGAAACTTGTTGTCCTTGCTGCTGCGGGTCATCTCAATGGCAGTCAGAGGGATCACACCCTTGGGGAAGGGATCCTGGAAAGAGCCCAGTGACCACGGGGACAGGAACTCAGCCATGCATGCTGACCCCAGGAGCAAGCACCAACTTTCAGTGAGATCCACACAGTCCGCAAGTATTGGGGTACAGGTGCTAACCCAGCTACTTTAAGCTCACATCAGTCATGTGGTCACCCCTCCCCCCATGGACATTCCTCCTCTCAAGTCTGAGCCTCTCTCAGCCCTCCTTTCCTCCTGCAGTCCCCATGAAGCAGCTCCTAGACTCTCACCTTGTCACTGCCAAAGTACATCAGACTCCTCCCGTTGAATTGCACAAAACGCCTCTGGAACACATAGTTTCTGAGGAAGGGAGGGGCCGAGATCACTGAGCAGTGGGGGCAGCACCCTAGGGGATACTTAGGTTCTGGGAACACTTAGGACCTGACCCCCACCACCACCTCCCAGCCTCCCTCCCCACCTTCCCTTCCCTTCCCTTCCCAGCAGCCCACCCTTGAGGGGAGAGCTTGTCGAGCCAGCCACTGAGCAGTGGTGTGGGGCGGTCGGCTGTGGAGGAGAAGCTGGCATAGGGTGAGATGAGGTCGTCACTGGTTTCTGCGTCCAGGGTGGGCAGTGAGAGAGCGGAGTCCCCAGGCAGCTCGAGGCTGGCATAGCCAGCATCCTCCCGTGCCTCCAGATCTTGCCTGCTGAGCCTTGTGGGAGTCAAGACAGAGGGGAACACACATTAGACCCAGACCCCTGGGCAGCCCACCTATAGCAGCTAGTAGAATGCCTGGCAGGTACTGGATCTGCTTTTCAAACTGGGAAATAGGGAGGTTGGGAACCCAAAGGGTTACCATGGAGCTTCTTCCCTGAGCATACTTGAACTTTTTATTGGGAAAATGCCCTCCCCTCCCACCACTTCCCATGCCTATTACTTGGTGGCAAAGTTGGGGAAGGGCTGTGTAGATGGCTCCCGGGCATGACTGCCCATATCTAATCGATAACTTCTTTTCTCTAATATGTTCTTGTCTTTCTCTCCCTGACCAAGTTCCCATCCATTCTTAACCAGGGTGAAATGAATTGCCTAACTGGTCGCCTGCTTCCACTCTTGCCCTCCCTCCCACAAACCATTTGAAAATGTAAATGAGATCACTCCACTCCCCTGTGTGAAACCCTGCAAGAACTTTCCATTTGCACTTAGGATAAGTCCAGATTCCTCACCATGAGCTGGAAGGTCTTGTACAGTGAAACCCAAGGCTGCTTCCCGACCTCATCTCCCCTGTCCTCACCCTTGCTTACTACAGACCGCCACAGGCTCTTGTTTCTTTCAGGTACCTCTGCCCAGAACTTATCTCTTGGGTTGCTTTTTTTCCATCTCTCAAGTCTTTCTTATGCCATCCTAGTAAAAGCCTTCTAGTATTCTCTGTCACTTTTTTCAGCAGTTCTTAAACAGCAGCACAAAATCACTTGGGAAACTTAGAAACATACAGAATCCTGAGCAGACACTTTCAACCTGAACCTCTCAGAGTGGGGCCCAGGCATGAAAAGTTCCCTGTGCTATGTGTAGCTAAGGTTGAGAACCACTGTTCTACACTACTTCACGGAGAAATTGAAGCAATAGGATGAGAACCGCCCCCTCCCCCCAAACTCCCAGTGCCTTCTCTACCCAATTTCACACACACCTGGCCTTCCTCCTGTCACAAGACTCACACTGCTGTCTAAAGCCAGTGACTTCTCTGTGACTTGATTCGATTCCCCCCACCTACACGAGGACATCATCGCTATAGACATTCTTGTTCTCGTCCTTACGTCAGCTAATCTGCCCTGTCTACCAGATCATTCCCATTCACCTACAAACACGTCACATTCCACCTTAGAAAAAAGCCCTTCACTTTCACTATCAACAACAGCTCCAACTCTCTGGTCTTCTTTGCAGAAAAGGTCCTCAAAATCATTACCCTTCTCCTTTTCTTCCATTCTCTTAAGCCCACTCTGAGTAAGCTTTCTCCCCGCCACCTGCCAAGGACCGCAGTGACCTGTGCTGCCCGGTCTGAAGGTGGGTTTGCCTGCCTGGACCTCTCAGCAGCACTCGACACAACTGACCTTGCGCTCCTCCTTCAACACTTTCTTCACTTGGCTCTGAATATATCACTTTCTCCAGACTTCCCTTCTACTCCACTAAAGATTTCTTTTCAGCCTGTTTTGCTGATTCTTCCTCTTCTCCAAAGCTCTTGATAGAAGAGTGTGCCAGGACTCTGCTCTCAGTCCCCTTCTGTATCGACGCTCCCTCTTGGCCATGTTCACGCATCTAATGCTGCAATCTCACAGATGGAGGTCTCCAGGTCAGACCTCTCCCCTGCCATCCAGCTTTTATGTCTAACAGCCAATTTGTCTTCTCCTCTTGGGTACATAAATATACTTTAAATGCAAAGTGTCCAAAACCAAACTCTGATCCATCCCTCTTGCTTTACGCACAATCTTCCCCACCCCAGGCTATGGCAACTCTAGGTACTTTTAGCTGCCTCAGAACAGCATCCAGCAGAAGTCAGTGTGAGAGACACATGTCATTTAAATTTTTCTAGTAGCTACGTCAGTAGTATTCATCCTTTTTTTGAACTAAGTCTTTGAAATCTAACTGTGGTTCTGAGTTCTAGCACATCTCAGTTCTGACTCGCAACATGTCATGTGTTCCACAGTCACAGGTGACCATGGCCACCACACTGGACAGAGCAGACTCAAACTGAAACCCCTGAAGTCATTCTTGACTGCTCTTTTCTCTCACACCCCAGTTTACTAGTATTGTTTGCCTTCAAAATATAAGCAAAACCCAATCATTCGTCACCATCGCCATTATCCTCTTGCTAATCAGATCTCTCCTCTAGATTACTCTAGTAACCTAACTGCTTCTGCTTTTGCCCTCCATAGGTCACCCAACACAGCAACCAGAAGGGTTCTTGAATGTAAGTCAAAATCCTTCCAATCACTTTCCATTTCACTTAGTGTAAAAGTGAAAGTCCCTAAAAGGTTCTACCCCATCTGGTCCCTCTTGCCTTTGACCTTATGCTCTCCCATTCCTCTGACATTATGTCCTCCCACTCAGCCCTAGCTCATGCTGCTCCCGGACCAGTCCACCCCCAGCACATGGTCTGGAGGAGCCTCTATTCTGACCATTCCTCCCAAAAGGGACACTCTTCCCCCAAATCCCAATGGATCAACTGATCGATGATCATGGCTAACTGTTTTATGCCCTTTAGGTTTTTGCTCAAATGTCATTTTCTTATTGCTTTGGCAACACTTCATGGAAAACTGCAGTCCATTCCTCCCATTACTCCATTCTAGCCCTCTTACCTTAGCCTATTTTTTCCCAAGACACCTAACACCTTTTTAACATATGATATAATTTATTTATTATATTTATGGTTAGTTCACTATATCCCCACAAGACCAGGGTTTTCTGATTGATCCATTCTAAGTATCTACAACAATATTCAGCATGCAATAGGAGCTCAAAAAAGGTTTGTTAAGTGAAGGCCAAAAAGCATTTCTCCCAATTTTAAATTAAATATCCATTAGCTTATTTGTTTTATTTGTTGAATGTCCCCTCAGTCACAAGTTGCCTAGGACTGGAGTGAGTCTGTTATATTCATCCTGCATCTTGAGTGCATGCTGCACGACAGCAGACGCTCACTGCATATTTGATGAGTAACTGGATACCCCAGCTCAGCTGCCCCTCAGGCTTCCCCTCTTCCTGCTATCACCACCCTATTGGGAACTCACCTGTGATCAGCCCTGTCCTGACAGATACCTCTGCCTTCTCTTCTGTCGGGAGCCCCTGGGACCCCCACAGGCTGGACACCATAGTACAGGCAACCGGGGTCCATGATGTGTACTACCAGGACAAAAAACGAGGAAGAAAGTATCAGATGGCAAAGTGTGAGATCCTGAAGTGGACCATCCCTCATCCTCCAACCCATGATAACCCACCTACCTGTGCCTGTTGTGGGCCTGAGGGTAGGGGTGGGGGCAGCTGTCTGGGAAGTGTCTGAAGCCCTGAGGGGAAAGGTCTATTGGTCATTAAGAGAGAGAGAAGAAAGGACAGTTCTCAACCTATTGCTCCTCTCTACCCACTCCCCAGCTTTGGATCCCCTCCCCCAGCATGGGAGCCCCAAGGTGTCAACACCACTCACTTTTCCTGAGCTGCCTGTGCCCCACCTCTCAAGTCCAGGCCGAAGTAGATGGCATTGGGCATCATCTCCACGGTATTGAAGGCTGATGGCTGTTCAGAGGAGGAGGTGGGGAGAGGCAGGAACCTCGGGCTGGGCTCCGGGCTCCTGGATACATCTGATCTCCAGAGGGCTGGGCTCAGTCCAGGCCTCTGGGTGGTGGCAGGGCCACTGGCCCCACCAAATATTGTCCTGGGCTTGGGCACGGGCTTGGAAGGCTGGGGTTCAGGAGCTGGGCCAGGAGATGGCTCCATGGAACTATCTGATTGAGGATCCAGGGAGCCCTCTGCAGCACTGCCCTGCAGCAGGCGCAGAATGCGTTTCCGGTGCCCCGTGGCGCTGATGCCCAACTGCCTCAGCTCCTCGTGGCCCAGGCCCCGGGCTGCACCCGCCGTAGCCAAGCCATGCTGCCGGAAGGCTTCTGCATACTGCTCCAGGTGCACGGTGGCCAGCCACACAGCGATGTCCAGGTCCTGAGGGGCAGCCATGGGCGCTCAGGCCATTGCTGGGAGGAGGGGCAGGGTGAAGGGAGGGCTCAGGCTGAGATCCCCCCTCCCAGCCCCAAAGTCTGAGGCCTGGACTAGGGATACCAGACTCCAGTCTTCCTCTAAAGAAAAATGCCAGGGGCCTGCATCGAGAGGCATAGCCATCCCAAAACACCTGAAAGGACTCTCACTGTAGGAGAATTCATTCACCTGCAGATGAGAAAACAAGCCCAGAGAGGAAAAGAGACCTGCCCCAGGCTCAGAGCAAGTCTTTGTAGTGTTGGCCCCAAGCTTCTGCTCACCCTGGGTCTAGGTCAGAGCTCTGCCTCTGCATTACTGCACACTCAACTAAGTACACAGGGACAAGATGCTAGAGTCCCACAGGGGCAGGGTGGAGTGCAATGCAGAGGAGGGGGACATGATGTGGTCTGATCTCTCTGTAGCATAAGGTGGGGACAGGGCAGTTGTGGTCTAAGGAAGAGGAAATGCAAATCCATTTCCAGAGTTTGCAGAGTTGAGGCACAGCCTTGGCCATCCTAATCCTGGCCATTCCCAGTTCCTCCTCCCCTTCCACCTATTGTCTCTGTTCAGACTTCCTTCCTGTCCTTCCAGCGCTGGCCGCCCCCACATCCTGCCTGCCTTGGTCAGGCTGCCCAGAGAGTCCTAACTAGTTTCAGCATGTGGGGTCCTGGCCCTGGGCACAGGTCGTTTGGGAGCAGGGATGGGTGGAGAGCTGGGCAGGGAAACGAAGGGCCAGAGGCCAGGGCTACTCCAGGGGCTTCACTCCCAACCCACCTGCAGTTTGTTCACATGTGTGCACACACATGTGAATGTGGTGCATGCAGGCACTCAGCTCGATGAAATGACATCCCTCTACCTCTGCTTTCTCCAAGCCTTTTCTCAGCTTTGCTTTTCCCTGTACATGCTCCTGGGCTTAGGTCTCTGAGGCTCTGTCCTATTTAAGCCAATCTGACCCTAATGGTCCTCTGTTCCCTGGACAATGTCTGATTCTGTCTCCCCCGAGTTTTACCTCTGCCTTCTCCCAGTCTCTGCCTCTAAACCTATCTTTGTCCCTCTCCTTGTTTTGCTCTCAGTCATTTAGCCTGCCTTTTGCCTCAGTCTCCAAATTTAACCAGATCTTTAGTTGTGTATGTATGCCAGCCACTCTGACTCTCGGTTTCTGTCTGTCCGTAGGGCCCGCTCCTTTCTCTCTTAGGGGTCCTGACTGAGAGTCCCTCTGCCTCAGCATCAGTTCTGGCTTCTTTCCTCTAGCTCCGGGGTGCTGAGCCTGGGGGTGCTGAGCCTGGGGGTGCTGAGCCTGCGGACCTGACTCAGGGCTCAGTTGCCCGGTGACTCAGACCCGGCCGGAGGGCACGGGACCGTGGGCCGGGAGGCGCGCTGGGCAACAGCTGAGGAGGGCCGGGCAGCCCCGGGCACTGCGGGCGAGGGAGGGCGCGAGGAGGGTGGGGGCAAAGGCCGGTCACCCGAAGGAGGGGCGGGTGGAGGCGGGGAGGGGGTGGGCCACCTGCGGGAGGGGGGCTGGTGTCCCACGAAAGGCTTCGAGGAGATGATGGGGAGGAGTCTGGGAAGCAGGGGTGCGGGGAGCGCGGGGGTCCTCACCTCACTATGCGACCGTCCGCTCCCCGGTACCGCCGCGCTGTCCGAGGCTCCGGGTCCGGCGCTCCGGCCCCGCCTCCCGCTCGGCCCTCCCTCGACGGCCGGCCCCGCCCCGCCCCGCCAGTTCCCTCCGCGGGGCCCCGGCCGCTCCTTGTGCAAGCGCCGGCCTTCTATAGGTCTGGGTCCTTACCCAACCGCTGGGCTTATCTTGCGCTGTGACCCTCTCTGCCCTCTCACGGAGGGTGAGTAGAGGGCAGCGAGAAAGGAACGGGAACCAGGTTGGAGGCTGAGACATCCTTAGGGAGAGGGGCAAAGAGTAGAGACTAGAGCAGAGATGGGGACAGGAGTCAGTCGCGAGTAGAAAAGGGGAGCATTGCAAAGGACGGCTTGGCAGCCCCTTCCTGCTCCCTCCCTGTCCTGCCTAAGGGGAGGAAAAGGACTGGAGTGTTAAGTTCCCAGGCCACTTCTCCCACACCCAGCAAGGCATCTGGCTCCTGGCACTCAGTTTGGTGGTGTGGAGGGCGAGTTGGCATCCAGAAGTCATGGATAGACACAACCTTCCAAGCTGGGGAAACACCCCCCCACCCCACCCCAACCCACCCCCACCCCCCCTGCCAGTGGTCTGACCTAGGGGAATTGATGAAAGTAGCCCAGCAGAGGAGTACCCGACTGGCTCTTCTTCCTCAAGGGCGGGGCCTGGGCTTTTTCCCTAGTAGGAAGCTGAGCTAGGTTTCATTCCCAGTGGGAAACCAGGCTTTGGGCAAGCAGGGTTTGAGGCGCCTTTTGAAGATAAAGCTGGTGTCTGCGAGCACAGTGACATGGGGTAGCCTCTCCATCCTTGGGAGAAGCCCCTTCTCATCCTTCTGCTGGACTTTTTTTTGCAGGGGAGGAGTGGGTGGCTTGGGGGAACCATGGGAGTGCCTGAGGAAGGATGGTTCTTTTCCCCTCCCCCGACCAGCAGGGGAGCCCAGCACTTCCCCCTCAGAGCTAGACTGGGGTTTAGCTGTGTGTGTGTGTGTGTGTGTGTGTGTGTGTGTGTGTGTGTGTGTGTGTCCTTGGGGGCCTCGCTGGCCAGCTGTGTTTTCCTGTTTGTATGAGAGGAAGTTAGCTGTGAGTCAGCAGACACAGGAACTGTCAGCAGCTAGGGGAAGACCCCTGCCTCAGGGGAAGGCCAGGGAAGTGTAGGGAAGTGGACCCCACTTTTCCCATTTGGGCCAGTGGGGAGAAATGACTACCATCTTCAGTGTCCTGGAGCCCTTCTCTCTGAGAAAGAAAATGATAATGATAATTAAAATAAGCCTAATAATGGTTACCAGTTATTGAGAGCTGACTATGTCCCAGGCCCTGTGCATACTTCACTTTGCAAACTTGGATTAATCCTCACAATAAAATTGTACGATAAGGAATTTTACCATCTCCATTTTCTAGACAAGGGACATTTTTCTGGATGTCCTTTTTCTGGATGGGCAACTGTGGGCTAGGAAAATGCTCCTCACCAACCTCCCACTCTAAGGAGTGAGATTGACCAAAGGACCCCAGCTGCTTCTCTCTGAAATCCATCTGTTCCTACTCTAAGGCCGACTTCCCACTTGGCAGCTCCCAGCCAATGACCAGACACAGCAGAGATCCTCGGGCAGGCTGATTTCTAGACATAGGGGATTCCTCAGACAGCTGGCAGTAGTTTAAGAATTGCCCCCATGGCCTTACTAAACTTGCCTTCTACTTGCACAGTGTCAAGGATGCTTCCTCCCGACATTCACTCCCTCTCTCCTTCATAGTTCTCTCAGCCCTTGACTGCTGCTTCTGTCACAGGCATTTCCCTTAATCAAATCTTTCACAGTTCCCCCTGCCTCAGCAGCTTTTTCTTGGAGGACTCAGGGCAACTCAGCGAGAGGGGAGTTGGGTAAATTAGTTCAAGGCACAGGGAGCTTGCAAGGATGGGTACTAGATACAGTTTTAAACCTTTCTGTGTGTCATGTTCCCCCTTGGCAATCTGGTAAAGCCAGTGGGTTTGGTCTCAGAACGATGTTTTAAAATGAATAAAATAAAATATGTAAGGGAAAAAAAAGAGCATTTTATTGGAAAAATATATAGGATTACAAAGAAACCAATTCTATTACAATAAAGTTATAAAACTATTTTAATGTGATATAGTAATATATGCTTCTTTATTAGTGTTTTAAATAAGGTCTAGCAGGAAGTTGATACCTCACATAGTTTGGGAAGAGTTGGGAACATAAGTAACATTTCAAAATATCTGCAGCATTGTAATACTATTTGAAAATATATGTGATTTCTATAGGCCACAAGATCATAGTTATGGCTAATATGACTGGTTTGTTACTCCTGTCATAATTGAAGTAAATGGCAAAGTTCAGCTAGAGATTAGAAAAGATAATGTAATCTTTTTCCCATCCAAATTCACTGACTCCAAAGTGAGGCCACCTGAATCAGAGGGTCAGGGCTAAGCCTCAGAGGTCCCTTCTTTGGCCCAAAAGAAACTCTCACTCTTCTGTAACCAGAAAATGTCTAGGTGGGGCTGCTTGTCATGCCAGAGGCCAACTGAACAGCAAAAGGAATTGAATCTATAACATCCATTTTATTGTCAGAAAACTGGATCTGAGAGAACGGGGGTATTTTACCTCAAAACCCTGTTCTAACCTCTCATCTCAAGCCTGCCTTTTTCTAGTGGAGCAACAAAGACAGTTAAACATACGTGAACCTCCCACCACAACAGCCCATCACGGTGGGCACCCTGGTCTTCACCATGTCCCCAGAGTTTGTTGTGGCCTCCTCGGTCATCTTGACTCAGGTCTATCCTGTTTTCCTGGGCCTGGGGAAAACATCCTGTTTTTCTGATGCGTCAATGTCGGACTCCTCGTCAGGTGTCACTGGAGTAGGAACCTCAGTTCAAAACAAGAGTTTTAGTTCAAAGAAAACAGATTTTTAATCACATAGTATTTGCATGTGGCCTGTGCTGTGTGTACGCGCAGATTCCTACACAAGGAGGGGTGCCCTCCTCTTCTCTCTAGTCCCTGTCCCTCTGCATCTTCCTGCTCTTTCTTCTTGATTCTCAGTTTCTTACCTTTGTCTCTCTCTCTTCACCCCCATCTCTATTTCTATTTCTCTTCCTAGTCCTATCTCTTTGATCTTTGTCTTTATGTCTTCTTCTGAGTATATTTCTGTACTCTGAATCTTTTTGTGATTTTTCTCTGTGTGTTTAACTCTTTTTTTTTTTTTTTGTCCATATCTATCTCTCTCGCTCTCTCTGAGTCCCCATAATTTGTCTATGAGGGGACAGAGCAAGTACAGGGGGTGCTTCTAAACACAGGCAAAAAGAACCCTTTGCTTCTAGAGTCACTGGGAGTTAGAAGAGGGGGCATCCCTGGGCCTTGGGGTCTGGCCAGGGGCACAGTTCATTCCTCCTCCATCCCCTCTTTCATGCTCAGCCTTCTTAAGGGCAGAAACAGGCCGAGATAGAGAAGGGTGAGAATGAAGGCAGGGAATGGTGGCATCGTCCCCTAGGCTTCAGAAAATAAGAGCTGATGCCTCTGCAGAGCCTGGCTACAGTAAATCTCCCAGCTCCTTTCTGTGGAACCAAGTCTAGGAATCCAGGTGCTGAAATTTCCTTCCACCCTCCTCCGTGTCTCTGAGGAAGCACTGACCAGGCCTGGTGTGCACAGGCATTCCTGAGCAGGCGCAGAGTAAACGCAGCCATGTCAGCCCTCAAGCCCAGGGGATGGGCAGAAGGGAAGTCTGTGAGCTCAAAGAAGGGGAGCGTGGAATTCTGGGCTTGATCTTTTCTCTAAATACCCAAGGATGTTCTTTTGTGGGTGTGTATGCCTTACAAGATGACTTGGGTGAAGGGTGGGCCATTGGTCTGAGGAACAGGACAGAATGATTATGAAATGTCGTGAAATCCCCAAAGACATCCTCGGAAGAGAAAGCAGTGGGAAGGTTGTGTGCCAGGGGCAAGTTTGTAGGAGTTTGTGGGAATAAGAGTGAGAGTGGCGGGGAGCCAGTGTCCCTGAGAGGCGCTTCCTCTGGAAGATTATCTTGGCCCTGCTCCTTAGCCAGATGCCTTCATACCCATCATCCAAGCAGTCCACCTACAGCAAGGACAGTGATGCCAGGTGGAGCCAGGGTGTTCACTTGACTCCAGGGTCAGCCATGGCTGGTGATCTGGGCTGAACTGCCTTTTCCTTTTCAGGTATTATCTGTGGCCATTGGGCTATTGGGGCAATCAGAGGGGACCCTCTCCAACCTTCACCCAGAATCCCCACTGGTTCACACTGGCAAGAGAGACTGCATTATTGACCGTGGTCATCTGATCTGCCTGCTCTGGTCTAATCCAAATATGAGCTGGGGCTCCCATGCCTGTGTGCGCATGGGAGTTCAGAAACCCAGATAATAAACAAATTCTCTGGCGTTTCAGGTCCCAAAAGTCCTAAAAATCTACAGCAACAGTTTTGTGTGGCTCACAAACTTCAGTTGTCTGGGACATCTCATATCTCTGTAAGGGTGGGGGAGGAAAACCCCTCCCCCCAAACAGATCTCTCTATTCTTCTTCCGGTGATTAAGAAGAACAAGTCAAATCAAATCAACATCAGCTGTTAGTAGAAGAAAAGAACATATTTAGATTATATATGTATGGCGAACCTACATGGATGTACATTTAAGACAAATGGGGCAAAATGATGTATATCCTAAGCTAAGGAGTGGGACAGGGGCCTGAGGCTTCAAGGAGGGAGGAGAGGGTTCGCACAGGATGAAGACCAGCTGCTCTGTAATTACAGATGTGCATTGCCCTGCCACACAGATAGGGTTCTCCTATAGAATGTTGTTTCTGGAGATAACCCTAATTCTGGGTAATACTCTGTTTTCATTATTTCAGGCAGTTAAGGTAGTGCTAATAGTTTCTTAAGCGCCTGCAGGTCCTTGATTGACATCAACTCAAAATAATCCTCATGCTGAGGTGGACACATCTTGGGAAAGCCATCCTTTACCTCGATACCCCAGCTCACCCAGTCTTTCTCACTCCCCTACTCTTTATTGTGCAGTGTGATTTATTCTCCCTGGCATCTTGTGGAGAGGGAGGAGTAAGGAGGAACATGACACTAGTTAATCTTAACACTAACACTGGGGACAAAAGCGCAATAATGCTAACACAGAGGAAGGGGCAAAATGGAGCAAGGGAATGTGGAATGGAATTTCCCACTGCCCATTTCTATTTCTCTCTTTGCTCCTCCCCAACTCCACTCAAACCATAGCCTACCAGGCCACAATAACTTAGGAGGTCTTTCTGTTTGCCAAAAGGGGACGGTATGATATGATTGATTAAGAGTAGTCTCTAAAAGCGACAATCAGCGAGAGAGGGGGGAGGATTGGGGTTCAAAACAGGGAGAGGGGAGCACAGGCGACTGTGGTGATGGTACACGGTGAATTGGTGGTGGGAAACCTACAGGGAATATACAGTAATGTAAAAGACATAAATAAAAATAACAATTAAAAAAAGAGCAGTCTCTAAAGTCAAATCCTCCTCTCACCTCTCTAGCTCTGTGATCTGTATCTCAGTTCCTTTTCTGCAAAATGGAGATAACATGAGGGCCTACCTCCCAGTGTTGTACAGA
The DNA here is from genome assembly GCA_004024925.1 of Scalopus aquaticus. Taxonomy (NCBI): domain Eukaryota; kingdom Metazoa; phylum Chordata; class Mammalia; order Eulipotyphla; family Talpidae; genus Scalopus; species Scalopus aquaticus. The sequence goes on along the minus strand of PVIJ01003377.1, from coordinate 42,932 downwards.
TTAATCTATGGGACTATATGGGTAATATGATACACAATACGTCCTCAACAAATGTCTTCATTCTTTCTTACTGTTTTTACCAGTCTATTACATGGTGACTCTGTAACACAGTCAGCCTGCCTGTTACCCCATTGCCCTGGCATATCCCGTTATCTTGTTTTAATCAGTCACCCATGGCATCCTATTGTCAAATTAGACCATGTTGCACTTGGCATTTCTACCATCTCCTGAGGTGGGAGTCACCCCAGCAATTCTGGGTAATACTCTATGTTACCCAGTCACCCCAGCAATTCCTGGGGTGTTCCCAGGGACCTCTCCTTCCCTGCCTCCTCCTCTGGGTGGTAGAGAGCACAGCCACCACCCATCCTGGGTCATGATGAAATGAGCTCACCTGTCAGGGTGGGGGTGGGCTCTGAGGACTTGTTTCTTACAGGAACACCCTGTTCTCTCATTTTTCACTCTTGTATTTCTTATGTATGTTCGGATATTTCTCATTTTTTTATTGAGCATCTCTTCTGGATCAACTACTGCTCAAGGGTTTATAGATACAATGAGCACAAACAGTGGGAACATGGTCTCCTAGAGGAATGAGACCTTTATCAACTCCCCAGATGAACTGGGGAGGAGTATTCTGAAAGAAAGTGCTGTAAGAGCATATAATAGAGGAAGTTGACCTGGCCTGGGGGTCTGGGGAGAGTCCTCCAGGACACTGGGTTATTTAAGCTGAGATCAGAAAGATGGGTAGGAACTCAATGGGGATGTAAGTAGACATGCAAAGGTCCTGAGGTGGGAGAAACCTGGTGAGTAGTAGAGATGAAGCAAAGAGACTGGGAGTTTGCAGCCCCCAATGACATTAAAGACCTCAGGGGCCAGGCAGTGCAAACTCCCAAGAAGACTTGAAGCATTTGGTGTTGGTTCATCCCTGTATTTTAGAGGGAGGGCTGCCTGGAGACTGGCTAGGAACTGTACAACCTCTGCCCTTCCCCCATCCCCCTTTCTCTGAGGATTGTGCCATCACCCCCATTCCCACATCAGCCACTCCAGTTTCCCTCCCTGAAGCCCCTCCTTATTGCCCTTCTCACATTTTTTCAAGGATGCAGTCATCTTGTGGGGGAAGGGAGGGAGTGTGGCCTCTAAGCCTCCTTTATCTAGGAGAGCTAGAGCAGCCCTGAGGAGGGGGAGGGAAGGGACAAGCACAAACCTCCCCTTCCCCCCTTCCACGCCCACAACCGGGTCCTAGAGTCCCTCTAGTCCAGGCTGTTGGTAGAAGTTACATGGATAAGAAGCTATTTTCATGTAATTTTACTGCAGGACATTTTGTGATAGACATCTAGTCCTGTCACTACCACAATCTCCCCTTGGGACTTTGGACTAGTCACCCCTATTTAGCTCTCAGGGACCATAGTTAACAATACTATGTTGTATACTTGAAATTGCTGAGAGCAGATCTTAAACATTCCCTTTACACACAACGGTAACTGAGGTGATGGACGGCAATTCATTGTGGTCATCACGTCACAATAGTAAACACAGTAGATCCTCCTTATCCTTGATTTCTAGTTTCCAGTTTCAGTTACCCGTGGTAGGCTGCAGTCTAGAATTATTACATATAATAAGATATTTTGAGAGAGAAACCACATTCACATAGCTTTTATTACAGCATATTGCTGTACTTGTTCTTATTTATTAGTGGGTATTGTTGTTGTTAATCTCTTAGTGTGCCCAATTTATAAATTAAACTTTATAAATCATAGGTATGTGTATATTAGAAAAAAACATAGTAAATCATAGCTATTTATATATAGGAAAAAAATATGTAGGGTTTAGTACAATCCAACCTAGTTTCATGCATACACTGAGGATCTTGGAACATAGCCACTGTGGATACGGGGGGCTACTCTACAAAAACTAATTCAAAATGGATCAAAGACCTAAATGTAAGAGTTGAAAGTGTGAAAGTCTTAGATGACCCTATTGTTTTTTCTTTTCGGGCTCCTGCTAACTATGGGCTCCCCATGTGCCTGGAGATGTGCTAATAAGCAGGCAGGGAGAACACAGTGAGCAGCCTAGGACACAAATTCTAGGGTCGAGGTGTTCTGCAAGTCCAGTCCCATGTCCTTAATTTTGTGCCCTAGGCCCCTCACTGGGGCTTTTTCCAGTCCTGACCACACTAATAAGCTCTGAACATCTCACGAATAAATATTATCATCCCATTTTATGTGGCCAAGGAGGGTCATAGGAGGACAAACCTGAATCCCAAGCGCTGGTTCTGGTCCTAGTGAGGATGAATCGCTGTTTCCTCCAGGGTGGAAGGAAGGGGTTCCCTGCAGCTCCCTGGCACAGGGCATGGCTGGCCAGCTGAGGAAGAGAGCAACAGGAAGCCCTCAGCGTGGAGCTCACCCTCGCAAGGTGACCACTCAGATTGGAGACGCTAACTTAGCCGGGGTGAGGGGAGCCCACGCTGCTGTGCCACGAGTCACCCCCATCCCCGACACCACAACCACTCTGTTCAACGACTATGGTGCAGGCATTTGGGGGACAGGAAGAGAAGTTCACTCACCAGATGAATCATATCATCTGCCTTGTCGGGAAACTCCTGGCAGTGGATGCTCTGCATGGCGTTTACCCAGAAGTTTCGCACATTTGGTGCCACTCCCAAAAGTCTGTCCCTCTACCTTTCCCGAGACCTTCGTGCTGTTGTCACTTCCAGGCTCCTGACCAGCAGTCAAGCCACTCATGACTTCCCAGTCATCAGGGAACGCCCACAGCTCAGGCTACCTACCTCTCCTCTACTAAGCCGAAGCCGATGACCAAACGCACAACTCAAAGCTTCGCAAGCTAGGTGGGGCTTCTCCTTATCTCTGTCCTTTAGGGGTGCCCCGCGAGGGCAGCAGCCCACCCCCAGTTCTAACCGCCACATCACAGTGACCACTGAGAATGAGGCCTGAGTCCCTTATCTCTCAGCTGGTCGCAAAGAATCTGAGAAGCCACATGGGGGTTGTGACTTCCTGTCTATGCCTCACTCGTTGGGAAGTGACACCTCACCCCTTTAGCCTCCAAATCGCTTCACAGCCTTGCAGACCAGGCCAGATGGGAGATGGGTGCTACGACCTCCTGGGCCCTGGGCTGCTGCCTTCCCAAGCCGTTAGCTCCCTCATAGTAGTAACAATAATGTGCCAGGAGATGTGCCAGGAAGCAGGGCTAGGGCGACCACAATGAGGAGCCAAATTAGAACAGAAATTTTAGGGTCTAGGTGTCCTGCAAATCCCATGTCCTTAATTTTGTGCCCTAGGCCCCTCACTGGCTTTTTCCAGTCCTGACCATACTAATAAGCTCTTAACATACATCATGTCCTTTCATTCTCACGAATAAATATATCACCCCATTTTACAAGTGAGGAAACTGATTGAATTAATTTGCCAAAGTCATGCAGTTAGTAACTAGCACAGCCATGTTTTTCTGACTCTTAAGGCCTCATTTCTCACCACTCAGATGTACTAGCCCATTTAGTACTAGCCCGTTTAGTGGGAACCTCCCTACTGGCGATCCTCCGGAAAAATCCCAGTCCCCAGGCCCATTCAGACCGAGGGCTGCAGGACCCGCTTTCATGACAACCATCCACCGCTCCGGAAACTGGAGTAAGTTGAGATCTGGCCGCAAGCAAGGGGCTGCACCACAGCCGGTGAGGGGCCGCTTTCCCGCGTATGTCCACTAGATGGCACCCCAACACCGAACCACTGAGACAGTGAGTGCGTGGCGGCCTCCCCAGCCGGGAGACGCAGTGCAAGGCCCTCCTCTCTGCTCCGACCAGCCTACCCCGGACCGGGGACTGGGTGCTCCCGACCCAGGCCTGAGACTCCGCCTCCCGCTTACCCATCTACCCAGTCCCTCCCCTCCCGCCCGGTGCTGCCCACTGGCCCAGGTTCCTAACCCAGATCCTCCCCGATTTCTGAATGCCCCACTCCCTTCCTGTACCCTCAGGGGATGGACTCAGGGCAAGGAGGCTTCCCAGGGTTCTGGGGAGAGAATCTTCCTTGTTTTCCACTAGAAACTGTCTCCTAGTGCCCAGCACCTCCCAGTGCCTCCACAGCATTGCCTCTTCTCCGTTCCCTTCTGAATTCCCCAGGCCCTCCCTGTCACTCCCACCCGCTCAGCTTCTGCCAGTCTTTGGAGACAGGGACCATTAAGGCCGATTCCACAGATTTGGTGATGCAAATACATGCAAATATATGCAAATCGCCATGTAAAGGAGGCTTGCCACTGTGGTTCTAAGTGGCTGTCACAGCTTCTCTGACACCTGTTCTGAGAGACAGCTGCCCTGCCCCCTCCTGCTCTTGAGTCTCTCTGCTATTTGTCCCCTTTCTCGTGGCCCTGGTTTTGGGTGCCCCTTTCTTCAGGGACCCTGGCTGACTTGTACTTACAAAGGACGGATCCTTGGGGTCTTCTCTGCACATTCCCTAAGAAGGGACAAGGAGGATTATTGGGCACAGACTGGCATCTGAAATTGCCTTTCCTGGCTGTGTGGCTTGGAAAAATTGAACTTCTCTGGGCCTGGGTTTCATCATCAATAGGATGGAAATAATGAGGCTATTGTAAAGGCCCCACATGATGCTGCATGTACAGCACTGAGCACTCCGCCTTTGAACATAGGAAGCACGTCAGCTGTTCGTGCTGTGATTATCATTCGCCCTCGTGGTCGAATTCTCAGGACTCCGGCTCCGGGACAGGCACGCAGGTGGGCACAGTGCAGACATGTGCACATGTGGACCCCACTGTGCATGCATGCACGCGCACACACACTGCTGACAGCCTCACACTGGCAGGGTGTGTGCTCGGGTACACACACATTCAGAAACACACAGGAGGAGGCTGTGGGAGGTGGAATCTGAGTCATCGAGACCAGAGCTGTGGGTGGTGCTTTTGTCCTGATTTCCGGGGCTCCGTGCTCCATTTCGAACACGGAAATGTATGGGGGATGGCACAGTGGAGCTGCTGCCAACTGAAGGGCCAGTTGTGTGAGCCCCCATCTTACACTAGCCCACTCCCCAGGGCCGCTGCCGCTTGGGTCCCCACCCAGCTGTGCATCATCAGGGCTGCTTCCGCTGACCTTGCCCTCAGCTCCAGTAAGGCCCTGCACGTGGGGCAAAGCAGACCTCCTGGGGCCTTGACATCATAGCCCAGGCCCTTGATGACGTCATAGAGCAGGTGGTGTCTGTTCCCTGGAGTTGTTGAGGAGACCAGTGAGGATAGTGGGGAAGGAGGTCTACGGGCAGTGGCCTATGATGGTAATTAAGAACCCTTTATCAGGAAGGAGATAGACCAAGATTCAAGTAAGCCCTGGCTCTGGGGGAACATTTGCCATTTCCTTAATCTCCTTGGGTCTCGATTTCTTTACCAGTGGAATGAAGTCAGTCATATTTAACTTGGAGGGGTTTTGTGACTGTTCAATCAGTGCTCATGGACACAATGGTCACATGTGGCCTCTGTGTTGGATGATGCTTATTGAGAGTGAGAGCAGGTCCTCCCCCCCACCCCCCATCTCCCAGTTTCATCTCAGCAATTTCATCTCCTTCCCTGGAGCTGCCCCTCCTCCTACATCACTCAGGCCAGAAGAGAAGAGAAGAGGGGCTTCACTACCTGGGACTTGGGGTCTCAGAGGACCACCTCCTTGGTTGATATGGGCTGCAATGTTAACAGGCACCCACGTGTGTCTTAGGACACAGTTCAACCAGCTTCTCTAAGTGAGAGATGATGGGCCAAGATGGGGCAGAGTCTTGCAAGTCCTCTCCTGTCACACTGCCATTTCCTGTGCACCTACTAAGTGCTATGTGTCACACTAGGTACTGCTCCACATGAGATCTTTCCCCCTCACAGCAGTCCTGTGAAATAGTTGCTAGAATCCCCAGTGTATAAGACAAGAAGAAACCCAGTGATTTGCCCAAAGATACACTGCAAGCAAACAGGGAAACCAAGATTCAGACTGACTCCCATTCCATGCTCTCTACCTTCTCACGTACACTAGCACTTTTGACTAATTGGTGTGGAGTCCATGGACGTGGCATTGGGAAATATCAGTTCACTGGATGTGCAGGGGGAGGGGCTCTATTTCTTGGGTCAGTTTCTTGTGAGCCTTGTGGGCATTGGCAGACCTGGTGAGAGTTAGTTAATCTACTGGAAATGTCCCCAGGTGTCACCCACTTGGCTCCCAGCCAGCAGTTATATGACATCAAGGAAGGGACACAGGTGCACAGGACACAGGTGCTTAGGGGTAGGGGGTGGGGTGAGGGCAGCCTAGACACTTGCAGAAGGCCCATCCTGTGCTGGTGGGTGGCTGGCAGGGAGGGGGAAGCAGCAGATGGACTGGGTTGGGTGGGGGCAGGGATGCTGAGTCGGCATTGAAGCCCAAGGTGACTCCAGAATCTGCCAGGAAGAGGAAAGTGTGAGGGAGAAGAAAGGAAAGAAGGGGAGGAGAGCTGTAGTAGAGGAGAAACTGAGGCAGCACAGAGAAAGGGCACAGTGGGGCGGGACTGGGTAGTGGACAGACTATTAGAAGTGCAAGCTCTGGGGTCAGAGGACACAGCCTCTTAGTCCAACTCCAGTGGCAATAACTGTTTTGTAGTTTCCTCAACTGCAAACAGGGTCCGAAAGTGCCAAACTTGAGAACCTCTAGTCCTCCACCACGAGAGCCCACGCTTCACTTTGACCTGCCTGCCAAGTAACCAGGCACAGGACCTAGATCACCACTGGGTCTGCAAAGGGCCAGCTTTGGAAGGCTCCAACCAGTAACCACATACTCATTTTTTCCCCTAAGCAATGGCCTAGATCTATAGGCCTGCATTGTCAGGACCCTGAGAATTTCATTGAAAAGATGAAATGAACAATGCATGTCAAGTGGCTGGTATATTGTTCAGTAATTGCACCTTAGCTGATTTAATGTCAGCAAATATTTCTGGAGCATCCACACTGTGCTAAGCAAATAAGCCCTAGCCCGTACCCTCATGATCTCACAGATCGGTGGGTGAAGACTTTAAGGCGGCAATGAGGATTATGGGGGTGACTGCAGGGGCATTCCCAAACCAAGGCCCAGAGGACAAGGTGGCCAGTGCTTGAAGGGGAAAATGTGTGTGGTAAGACTGGGTGGGGGAGCCAGCCCCTGGAGCCCTCTGAAGCAGGCCCTTCCTGGCCCCAGCAGTGATTAAGGTCCTTGTGGCTGGTTACTCGGCAGCCAGGCCGGAAGAGAAAGCCCGTAATTAACAAGCTGGCACTCACACAACCGCATGTCAGCAGCCCAAGCACTGGGATAGCTGTCTGTCAGTCGTAGCTGCTGGTGGAATTTTTTTAGACAGCTGGGCTCAAGCCGGGAAATGAATATAAGTTACATTTCTATGCATCGTTGTTCGTGGTGGTAAAAAAAATTAATCAGTGACATAGCTGTGACACATACTCATTTAAGAGTCTACAGAGAAATGTTCATTTGTCAGCGGCAGCAAAGAAGAGATTATGTGTCAGCCAGGGAGGGGTGAAATATTTATACAATGGCTAATAAACACCGGTGTGTAAGGGGGTCAATTGATTGTGTCAGTGGCCACATGACAAATACACCATTGAGCGGCCATGGGCACTGCCCCTGTGCCCGGGGGCTCCATTCTGATGACAAATACACAACGTGTTACTGTTAATGCTCCCCACCGACCACCCGCTCAGTCCTCTTTGCCGGCTGGGCGGCTGCAGATTGCTGGGAAGCAGAACTCCCATGGAAGCTGCCTACCCCCAACTTCATTAAGTTGAACTTGAAGTTGGTAAATTACTCCCCAAATGCCAAAACAGCTGCAAAAAAACATTTCTTTGTGTATGTGCTGTTTTTAAAAAGTTGATGTCTGCGATTTTCAGAAGGCCTAGAAAATGACTTGCGCCCTGCCTCTGAGAAGACCATGCGCCAGCAATCCTGGTGCAGACCTTACCCTGCCCCAGCTCTTCCCCAACACGTGTTCGTGGGGCATAAGGGGCCCTTATCCATCCAATTCTGTGGCTGATTTGACCCCTGTTCTCACAGCTGAGGTCAAAGCCTGACTTGTCCACCAGTTGCAGTAAGGGGACTCCTGTACCCTTCAGGGCATAGAGGTCTTTCCTGGCCTAGACCGCCACCTGCCATTGCCTAAGGGCACAGCAGTCCACTTGAGACATCGTCACCCCTAGGTGGGAGACCCCTCTTCTCACCCCACTCCAGGGGCAGCCCATCCAGAGCTGCGAGACAGGGTGAGTTCCCAGCAACAGCCACTGCTAGTGTGCACCCTGATTACATAGCAGCCATGGCGCGAGCACCCTACGTGCAGTCTTTCTTTGATTCTTAGCACAATTCTTCAGGGAGGTCTAATTATCAGTCAGCTTGTACAGGCTAGAAACCAAATCACAGAGAAGTAACTTGTCTAAGTCCACAGTCACAGGACGGAGGTGGGATTCAAGCCAGGCAGGCCTCAGGAGCACGCTTTCTCGATCCCGTTTGCTGGCCGACTGTGGTGCACCTATGTGGTGTCTTAGTCAACACCCCAAAATGTTAATTGCCAAGCTTTAGTGATTTAGAATCTGGAGATGAATTCAAAATTCCAGGAGAATTTTGAAGATTCTGGAGGCAAGGAGCTCAGATTCTTGGCTCATGGCATTTGCTCCAGAAAGACTTGGCGGATCTTTCATTTTAACTGTTGCAGGTAGAAATATTCCCATCCCCAGCATTCCCTACCGTGGAGCTCGTCACCTCTCCAGCAACCTGCTCCCAGCAGGGACCCTACTGCCGGGGCTCTAAGGCTCCTGTCATCCCTGCGGCATCCAAAGTTCAACATCCTCATTTGATTTGGGATGGATGACACCGTGAGAAAACTGTTGCAGATGAAATTTCACACGTATCTGTGAATGTGGAGATTACAGATAAGCACGTGTTGCAACTTGTTTTTACTTTTTAAAATGAGATTCCTTCCTTCTGAAGTGGTACTCCACCTTAGATTTGCCACTGCAGAACTGTTAATAAAGATGGTATTAGTGATAGAGATAATAATATAGGTTGCCTTTATTGATGTTCATTATGTGCTAAGTGCTTTGTGTGTTGTTTTGTAGAATCCTCACAACAACCCCATTTTACAGATGAGATGAACTGAGGACCAGAGAAAATAATTTGCTTAAGGACACATAGCTAGTAGGGACTGGAATTTAAACTGAACCATACCATCTGCAGAGTCCCGAGGTTCTTGCCCACTATGATGTGAGTTCACGCTTGGTGCACAGTAGCGGCTCTGCCAACCCAGACCCTGGCTTCAGCGGTGTTGAACTACTCTAGTGCTACAGCTGATCTTGCTCTTTCACCTCTGGGCCTTACAGATGCTGTTTCTTTGTCTGGGATGCCCTTCCTCTGCCTGCTCTCAATTGATACCTCATTGGGGACCACTGGGACCATCTACAAATCATACCCCCTCAGGCCTCCAAAGTCTTCCCCAAACTCAACCAAGATTGCCCTAGAAAGTTACCTTCCTACATCCCACAGGCTACAGGGCTGGTTCCAAGGACAGGTAACTAGGAAAGATTTTGCACTGGAGTGGACAGTGTCCCCACTGCCAGTCCCACCCCCCATACAACCTTCACAACATCCTTCACACAGACCTGATCAGGTCACTTCCCTGCCACATGTCTCTTTCCAGGCCTGGCACTGCACCAGCCTCACTTCTCCTCTCTCCTCTAGTCAAATGGTCTCCCTCATGGGGTCTCTGAACAGGCGCTACTCTCTAGTGCTTCTGGCTCCTCCCACTTGTGATACTCTTCCCTCTTCTTTCTCTGTTGCCTGTCTACTCGTCCTCCTTTGAGATTCACCTTTTTTTTGTAAGATAATTTTTAAAAAGATTTATTTATTTATGCATACAAGAACTGGGGTGTAGGCCAGAGGTGTGGGGTAGTGAGAGGATTTACCAGAGACAGAGTGGGGAGCACAACAGGCGGATCTACTGAAGTACACTGCTGAGGGGAGCAGCAGGCGAGGCAGGAGAAGTCTGCTGTGCCATGTGGGAAGCTCCCTGGCTAGGGATTGAACTCGTGCTGCAGCAGCTGTGGATAGCTTCATAGTGCTGAGACTTAACCCCTTTGCGTCACCAGGGAGGCTCAAGATTCATCTTGGGTGCCCCTTTCTCCAGGAAGCCTTCCCAGATTTTCCCAGCCTGTGTTAGCTTTTCCAGAGCAGGAGATTGGGCCACTGTCCACTGTGAGATTCCTAATGACAGGTACAGAGAGAAGGACTCAGTGGATGATTGACAAATGAATGCATGAGTGAATGAGCAACCTGGGAATGCAGAGCTAAAGAAGAGCAAATTCTAATGATCCCAAACTCCAAGGGAGAGGTTCTCCAAGGTTTGGGATCTGAGAAGAGCCTCAACTAAGCCAGGGAAAGTCTCCAGGTAGGAGTTAAAGTCAGATTTTTCAAAAAGACCAGCACTGGTCCTGGAGGAGCCTGTGTGACTCTGGGCAGGTTACTTAACTCCTCTCACCTTTGGTCACCTTATCTACATAGGGTCGAATAATATTACTAATATCATAAGGTTGTGCTGGGAGTTAAATAAACTGGCATGACTCAAATCATCTGTCTGTGCCTTACGGCTACTTGCTGTTGCTACTGTTGAGAGCCTGGAATGGGCAGAAGAGCTGCAGGGACTTGCCAGGCTATGCCAGGACCCCAGGCCAGGGCATCATTAAGAGCCCAGGCTGCTAGGGAGGGACCTGCGCCCCTGCCCCAACTCGGGACCCCCATAGGCTATGTGAGCTCAGAGAAGAGTCTTCCCTCTCTGAGACATGGCTTTCTCCTCTACAAAATAAGGACATTCATTTTCTTCCCAGTAACTACCCAATAGGATTATTGTGGGAGACCATATGAGATAATATATATGAAAATGCTTTGAAATATATTCAGGGCTGTATAAATGCAGGGGATTATGCTTATCTGCAGGCAGTTGGTAGGGGCTTAATTGCGAGTTAGCATTTGCAGGCAACAAAGTTTTGGCGCAGCCCAGCATATGTTCTCTCGGTAACCCCTCAGCAGGAAGGGCCCCATGGAGAAACTGAGGCTGGGCTGTCGACGTGCGTCCCAAGGCCCTTGGCAGTGGCACACGGGCAGGGGAGCAGCGCAGCGATGGAGCAGCACTAGTGGTCCCACCCTGGGCCTGATCCCCTTTTCCAGGGCCTCCTCCCATCCACACTGCCAGAGGTGGACATCTGCAGGGAGGGAGGCAGAAAGCACCGTCAGGTATGAAGTGCTTCAGATGCTGCCAGGGGTAGCTCTTCTGGGTCTGCTCCTGGCAGCTCCTCAGGCAGGAAGAGCTGGAGAACCGGCAGCCAGCAATGACTCGGCATTTGCTAGCGCTTCTGGCTGGTGAGGGCAGAGTGGTGCCCACCTCGCTGTGTTTGCAGATCCAGAGCTGGGCTCTTTGGAGGGTGAGAAGGAGGCGGGCCCAGGACACCCAGGCCAGGCCTGCCCTCAGGAGCTCAGAGCAGGCCCCATTCTTCATCAGGAGGGGCAACTCAGGCTGAAAGGGCCCAGGCGGAGGAGTGCCCCCAACAGCCTGGGTGCTGGGTGGGTGTGGATGGCTAAGGAGGAAGATGACAGGAAGAGGGGTAGGAGAGCAAGCCCTCTTCCTGAGACACTAGGCTCTGAAAACCGGGTGGTGTGGGGTCCGCTCAGTGGGAGGCTCTAAAACAGAAGACCCGGAGGCCCAGCACCCCCCTTCTGTCTATTTACTCCTTCAAAGTATTTCCTAGGCATGTTGGGCACTGAAGCTAGAGTGGTAAACAAAAAGCACTGACCCTGTCCTTGTGGAGCTGAGACTCTAGCAAAGGCGACAGACACGCAGCACACAGACTTCGCAGCGGAAGTACCAGCACGGAAGGCTTCCGGAGAGGGATGGAGCCTCTCCCAGTCTCAGCAGCAGGGAGGCTTTTCCTGAAAAGTGAGGGTTGAGCTTAGGCCAGAAGGCATCAGCTGGGATGGGGGTGGGGTGGATTCATTTCCACTCAACAAATATTTACTGATCATCTACTTCTGACCAACAATCAACACAATCCCTGTGGGAGAAGGACCTGCCTGCACAAAGGCAGAGGCAGAGAGGCCAGGTGTATAGTTGAGCAACAGCCAGTACAGGTGACAGAAGTCAGCCCCAGGCCATGGAGGGCGCTGTGGGTTTGTCCCAGGGCAAAGAGGGAGATGCTGGGTCTCCTGCGCTTGAAAGGTCACGCTCAACTCTCTGCTGGCACCCGGGCAGATGAAAGTCACACGTAGGCGCTTCTGTCCCACATTCCCTGCTCTCAGGCTGGCTCTGAAGGCCGAGAGGGTGTATCTAGGCTGCAAGTCTAAACAGCTGTCAGACCCAGAGTGTCTGTTGCTGACCCAAAGTGGAGCGACGGAATATATGTGTCTGCCTCCCGCCTCCTCACACCTTTATTAGCATCGGTGAGCTGGCTGTGGGTCAAGTAACCCTCACGTGGACCTGGCGCCTCTGTCCATATGCGTCTCACAAGAGATCTGTCTAGGAAGCAGAGTCAGTGGAAGTGGAAGTCTCACTTCCATTTTACAGATAATGATATTACTAATGATAGCTGACATTACTGAGTGTTTACTGTGTGCAGCTCGTGTGCACACACCACCTTATTAAATATCCTCAGTAACCACCTCCATTGTACAGAAGAGAGGAGACTAAGTAATTGCCCAAGGGCACATAGCTTGTAAATAGCAGAGACAGAAGCAGAACACCCTTCTCCTGACCTCCTGGCCCTGGCCCTGTCCACAGTCAACTCAGCTTCTCCTGCTTCCTTTCTTCTCTCCCCTTGAACCTGCAAAGCCTTCCCAAACAGTGAGCTGGTACTGCTGGAACAGCCCCATCTCCTGAGAGAACTTAGCCCCTTCCTCCCTGTACCCCTGCAACCTGGCCGTACCCCAGCCTAGCTGGATAGTACCCCTGAAATCCTGAGCATCTGATGTCTGAGTGCTGCAGGTCCCTCCTCACAGCTAGCATAGTGCTCCTCTAAATCTTTCCAGAGTGGAGACCCCTCCCAGCTCCATCTCAAAGCCTCGCTTGGTCAGAACAGCCAGGGGAGGCAGGATCGATGTGCAGAGAACTCGGTAATAATCCCTGCGCAGGCAGCCAGGCTTCTGTATAAAGACAGATTAAAAACTCATCGGGTAGAGATGAGGAAATAATTCAGCTGGTTGGCCTCAGTGGGAAAGCTTGGGACTGCAGGTGCTGGTGGTAGCACATATGAGGGGGTGCCAGGGATGGGAGTGGCTCCTGGCCTTGGTGTATCCCCCACCTTAGTTCCACCCCCTGAGCCACCTTCTTTACTGCTTGTCTTGAAGCCAAGGCTGACAAATCCTGGTCCCCCAGGGAGCAGTGAGGGGGAAGGCGCGAGCAGTTTCTGCCTAGCTCCACACCCTGGTTCATTTCCTCCACAGCAGTGAAATTATTTTGCTCATTTATTTATTTGTGTTCTGTCTGTCTCCTCACCTAGACTGCAAGCCCCACGAGGCCAGGGACCTGTCCGTCTCGTGAACTGCAGTATGCTCATTCCCTTGCACACGGTAGGGGCTTATTAGTAACTGTTGAGTGAATGAATACATGCCTGGTTTGGAATCCTGGGTCTTGCCACTTCTAGTTGTTTGACCTTACTGGGCCTCCGTTCCTTTAGCTGAAAAATGGGCATGGTAGTATTCTCCAAAGGAGACTCAGCCCAGGACCTGGGTCCTGGGGGGCCCTCATTAAGGATTTTGTTAAACTGATTTCAGAAGAAAATGGAAATCGTGTCTGATATGTAAATTGCCATCAGGGGGCGCCCTTGTGCTAGACGCTCAGCTTGCTGCGCCTTCCGCAGGCTCCGGGTGAGCAAATCCAAGACCACCCCCACTCCTCCGCCCCCACCTTTGGGGGGTTACCTGGTCTCTTCGTCCAGTTCACTCGCCCACCACCAGTCCAGCACGCGTGTCTGCCCCAGGGACCGTCTCCGCCACCCTGTGCCCCTCCTCCCCTTCCCCGCAGCCCAGCCCAGCCCAGACTCCTTCCGCCCACGCAGCCCCATATGCTGGAAAGAGCCTCCCACTCCCCATCTGTCGAGCCACTTCCTTGCCCCCATTCCGGGCGCCGCCGCCCTCTCCTCCTCCGGGAAGCCGGTCCTGATTGAGAGGCAGGAGAGAGTCGAAGTCGCCAGACACCTACCTTCTATCTCCACCCGCCCCCCATCACTGGACTTCTGGGAAATGCCCGCTGTTCTGTGCAGAGGACCCCCAAGGCCAAGCTTTGAGCCTCGAGTCTGGATGTGCAAATGAGAACTCAATGTGCTTCGGACCGGTGGGCAGACCTGTCTGGCCGGCTGAGGGGGTGCGGTGGGGGCCTGTCTGCAGGTCCTGCAGGTGTCAGATCCAGGGTCACAGCTCCGAGGCAGTCACCTAGGTCTAGGGACCTGGGCTGGCGGGGTGGGAGCCTGGTCACTAGTGGCAGACACTGGGGGGGCGGAGGGGCGGGGCTTGGTGCGGAGGAACACAGACTGCTTTTCTTGTCTGAAGGACTCGGTTTCATCTCGCAGATTGATTATTGCCGTGTGTGTGTGTGTGTGTGTGTGTGTGTGTGTGTGTGTGTGTTTAAAGTGTACCTTTTTTGTGTAATGAATGTTTGATTGCACCTACATCCGGAGGCTGTTTTAATGAAAGGTGAAGGCTCTGGGAGGGAAATAAATAAATAAAGGATCATACCCCAGCCCTCAGCATCCCCCCTCCCTGCCCAACCAGAACTCTCCAACCACAGCTGTCTTCTGAAGTCTGTGCCCTCGCTGAAGAATTCCGTTCCTGTTTGAATGTTCCCCATGTAAATGACGCCACTCTCCGGAGGAAATCACACCCTTCAATTGGTCATTCTCAGGGCTTTTATTAAGGATGTGAAGGGAGATGAATGAGGAGAGGGAGGCTCTCGGAGAGGAGGGAGGCCTTCCCCTCTGGCTTGACAGCTCCCCTGCGACTGTGGGTTTGCGCACTTGTTGCGAGTGCTCACTCTGCGCCAGGCCTTGCGTAGAGTCCAGGACTGGAGGAAGCAGGCCCAGGTCACTAACCGTGCCATCCGTTCCTCAACTATGTGTTTCGCATCCCAGTCCCACAATTTGACCCTAGGGAATTTACTTAAGCTGGGAGAGCCACAGTTTGTTTCCTTGCAAGGTCCAGATAAAAAGCATGCTCTGTCCCTGATGTGTTGGGAGGATGAAGTGAGAAGGTGCAGTAAATGGCTCAGTACTGTGCCTGACGGAGGCTCTTGGTCAGTGCAGGCTGTTGTGGTCGCCGCTGTGCAGGGAGCAGTGTAGGGCTGTGAGGAGGCAGAGCCCTGGGACCCAGGCCTGAGAGTTTAGTAGAGGATGGACCGGAAGTGCATCCCTCTTGGAGTGTGAGCTCAGTCCCAGTCATCAGCCCTCAGACATAATGGAGTGCCTAGGTACCAGGCACTGTTCTCTGCAGGCCTGGCCTCTGTGCCTCATCTCTGGTGGGGAGATGGGGTACAGAAGCAGATGTGTAGGCGGCAGGGAGGTAGAGCAGTCACAGGCAGGCACAGGCAGCATGGAAGTGTGGAGAAGGGCACCTCACCTTGGTGGTCTCCCCAGAGGAAAACAATTTAGCCAGATGAAGGTGTGGAGGCTGGCGTGAGGGGTATGTGAAGGTTGGGAGGGAGAATGTTCTAGGCACCAGGAACTGCCTGTTAGAAGGCACAGAAATTAAACAAATGAGCACATGGTTGGCTGTAGAACTGAAATTTCAATGTCTCATGGTGAGTGGAGAAACTTTAGAATCCAATACCTGGATTCAAATCCTGGATCTGCTGTTTACTAGCTGTGTGACCTCGGTCAAGTTATTTAACTTCTTGTGCCTCAGTTTCCTCTTCGGTAAAATGGATATATCGATAATAGGGGATTCATAAATATCACCCATTTCCTTGGACTGTTGTGGAGGATGAATGAGAGGACATCTGTAAGTGCTCAGCTCGGACCCGCTGAGCTAGCAATAGCTGCAAAACAGTGTTGCGCGTCCCTGTTGCTGAAGATGAGACCCCGACGTGGGGAGGGGAGTGGGGCTTTCAAGTCATGAAGGACCCCATGGTCCACAGGAGGGCTTTGGACAAATCTAAGCACGTAGAACTAGGGGAGTGACAAAATCAATCTGTAGTCATCCTTGGCGTCATTCCTGACTCTTCTCTTTCATACTCCACATCCAATTCATTAGCAAATATTATTGGCTTTACCTTCATAAATCACCCAGCATCTGCCCACTTCTTACCACTTCCACAGCCACCACCATGCTCCAAGCCATCGTCATGTGTCCCCTGCAATGCCGCAGTGGCCTCCCAGCTGGCCTCCCTGCTCTACCCCTAGCTCTCTCCAGTCTATTCTCCCCTAAGCAGCTAGAGGGATACTGTTAAAATGCAAATCGAATCGTATCACTCCTCTGCTCAAACCCTCCAATGGCTCCACATCCACGTAGTGTCAAGGCCAGTCTTTAAAACCCTGCAAGGTGTGGCCTCCTGCCAAATCACTCCCTCTGCTTTTTCTCCTCTAGCCTCCCTGGTCTCTGTACACTTCCTCAAACATGATCTTGCCAAAGCACAATCCCACCTGAGGATTTTGCACTTGCTGTTCCATCTGCCTGGAACAGCCCCAGGAATCAGCAAAGCACACTCCCTCACTTCTTTCAGAAATGAGGGCTTCGCTCCTCCCCTGTATAAACAGGCTTCCATCCTGCCTGAGCGCTCCTTGTTTCCTGCTTTCCTATCTGACAGCACTTTCTAGATACTATATATTTACTTGATATTTCTCATTTGTCCTGTATTTCCTTGTTGGAATGTAAGCTCCATGAGGGCAAGGGTTTTGTTTTGTCCATTGCTGTACCCTGAGCATCCAGAAGAGTGCACGGCCTGCAGTAGCTTTCAATAGCTTGATGGAATGAATGAATGACTGAATGAATGCATGAGCATGCGTTATTTGCATATGCAGTGTACAGAAAGCATGGGAGGGGTGGAGCAGCAGCGGAGGTGGGAAGGGAGCGCCCTCCCGAGGAGGGTTGATGGCCAGCTCCCATGGACCGAGGCAGCCAAGGAGGACATAAGTGAGTGGTCTGGAGAGAGACTTCGATGTCCTTTGCAGGGCTTGGGGACTCTGCTGTGAGGGGAAGGATGAGGTGAAGAGTGGTGATGTTGCCCTGTTTCTGGCTTGGGCATCTTAGTGGTGGACATTGGTGCCAATGACTGAACTGGTGAAGGGTGGCAGGTAGGTTGGGGTGAGGAATTTTTGGTGTAAACCATCTGAGCCTCGATTGCTTATTCTATAGAATGAGGAATCTGTATCCTCACATTCTATTTCCTGCGGTGGTGCTGGAGACAGAGAAAAAAGACGGAAACCCTTTGAGTAGGGGCCCAGTGGATCGCAGCTGTTGAGGGAGCGTTATTATTATTATTATCAAAGTTGATTTGGGGAGACCTGACAGGTAAGTGAGATGAGAACTTGCACAGGCTCTAATCAAATGCCAGCTTAGGTGGAAGCAAATGCCAGAAAGCACGATTCAGTCGAAGTATGCAGTGGGTGGTCACAATGGGGAGAGAACAGCGTGTCCTGAGCTGGCAGAGGCTGGAGGCCATGTGGATGGGGACTTGAGTGCATCCTGGAATAAGGAGAGGAGACGTGAGCACAAAGATTGGGGTTTGGCCAGAAATCCATGAACAGAGAGGCTCCTGGGTAGCTTGGAGAGCTGGGGGTACTTGGGAACCCCTGGGTTTAAGATGGTTGATAATGCCCACCACTGGACGTCTTTCTTCCCACTTCTACCTGCCAGATGAGAGAATAGTGGTCAGGGAGGGAGAAGGCAAATCCTGGGTGGTTCAGGAAAATCCTCTGCATGTGGCCATGGGTGTCTGTCTCTGCTGTGCTGTCAAACCAGTTTCACTCATACACATACTGGGGGCACTGTGCGAAACACAGAACTCACTCCACTAAGTACTACTAAGTGGCTACCTACTAAGTACTAAGGAGTCAGCCTTGAACTTGCAGACCTAGTTCCTGCCCTCTGTGCTTTCAAGGTATAGTAGGGAGACATCCCAGAAGCCCATCAGGTAGGTACTGTCATTCTCCTTTTGTAAATAAGAGACTCACAGATGCTAAGGTCACACAACTGGTAAGTGGTACGTCCAGGATTCAAATCCAGGTAGTTTGATTCTGGAACCCTGGTTTGTAACCACTGATCATACTGCTTATGGCCAGAGAGTCTGTAATTGGGGCTTATGTGTGATGGGGACCAAGCATAGACTCTTCCGTCTTCAGAGCACTGTGATCTTGGACCCCTGGAGGGGTCCCGAGAGAGAACTTGGGAAACTGGGAGAACAGATGGAGCCTATGAGAGCAGAAGAGAATTTTAGACAGTGGCTCACTCGTGGACATAGCTTCATTCATTTTTTCATTTCTTCATTTATATTTCATGCCTACTATTTTCCAGTCACTGTGCAAGAGGAGCAAGTAGGGGATTCACTTGTTTCATTCAGCAACTAACTGTTGAGCATCTACTATGTGCCAGACACTGTGCTAAACTGGAGATGCATCAGAAACAAAAAAGAAAAATTTCTGCCCTTCTGGAGCTTATGCCCTAATGGGGAGACAGAAAATAAATAAGATAATAAGCTAGTCAAGATAAGTAAGATCTATCTATCTATATATGTATACATATACATAAAATGGTAGCTTGTGATAAATGGTAAGTGGGAAGGATATAATGGGTTTGCCCAAGTGAACATTTTATTTTTTAATTTTTTTAAAGATTTATTTATTTATGCATACAAGAACTGGGGTGTAGGCCAGAGGTGAGGGGGGTGAGAGGATACACCAGACACAGAGTGGGGAGCAGAACAGGTAGTTCTACTGAAATACACTGCTGAGGGGAGCAGCGGGCAAGACAGGAGAGGTCTGCTGTGCCATGTGGGATTCTCCCTGGCTGGGCATCGAACTCATGCCTCAGTGGTTGAAGATAGCTTGATAGTGCTGAGACTTTAACCCCTGCGCCACCAGGGAGGCCCGCAGTAGATATTTTCAACAAGGTGGTGGTCAGGAAGACCTTGGTTACATGACCATGGTGACATGAGAAAGACATGCAGGGATCAGGGTGTGGCAAGACCTTGCTGGCTCTTGGAGAAAACATTTTTTATTGACAATGCAAGGGGAAGTCCATAAAGTTATTTTTGGTTTTGATTTTGTGGGTGTTCCCTTGAAAAGTAGAGGAAGCAGGCATGGGCAGAAGAAAAGTTGGATGGGGTACAGGAGGCAGCTGTGGCCAACCGGGTGGGGAGCCTGGAGCAAGAAAGGCCAATTCAGGTTGAGTCGAAGGCTTGTCCTTCATGCCCCACCTCAGCCAGCTGCTGGAGGTGGAAACCCCAGGAGGGCCAGGACCAAGGGGGAGGCATGCCGCTGCGCAGAAGCCATCCCTAAGGGGCTGGAACTGGAGGTGCTTGGCCCACTGCTCTCGGCACCTGGACAGCAGCCTTTGCCGGGAGGTCTGGCATCACTGTGTCCACCTCATGTATTCAGGCCTTGCTCTTTTTGTCCATCCTAATATTTACTCAGTGGCTGTTTTTAACCATAAATGATATCATCTGAATTAAAAAAATAATTCTCTGCTTTTCAGGTATGGAGAATAGATGGGAGGAGGAGGCGGCAGACAGGTGATATGGGAGCCAGGTCTGGAGGCCAAGGCAGCTCGAAGGACCCAAGGGCGTCTCTGGAAGCAGGGAGCAGCGATCCATGTGACTCAGGTGGGCTCTGGGTCTCCAGACCTCCCAACACGTGAGCTAACAGGTCACCTTGCGGCCTGAGTGCCTCTTGAGCCCACAGGTGCTGGTGGTGGGTCTAAGCCCCCAGAGGGCCCAGTGGGTTATGATCAAGTTTGAATTCCTTTATAAAATCAGGAACCCCAACTCTGTGGACACCTCTTTCCCAGCTTTTGCAACCCCTCCCTTCTTTCTCTTTATTCTTGCCTCTGTTTGCTAGGTGGGTTTCTTTGACAAACAATTCTTACCTCATCTTAGCTGAGCTGGTAGGAAAGAGCAGGCTGACTGGCTCTCACCCCCACTCCTCACCCCTAGACCCTGAGCCCAGTGTGAGGGTGTCAGGAACTTGTCCCAGCAAGAGAAAGTGCAGATGGGCAAGCAGGGGAGGGGAAAGGTTTGCACAGCTGAGCCTTTTGCCTGGAGTTGAGGGAGGGGTTGGAGGTTTCCTTGGGCAGCTGTTGACAGGATAAAGGATCTGGGTTTTGGTTTTCTACTCAGGTGGGGGGCACCTGTTCTTCAACCTTGTGGAGGGCTTGGCTGAGTGGTAGATCCACCTTGAACAAATGAAGGAGCAAGCTGCTTGCCGCATACCAGTGTGTGTGGGGGGGTGGGGTGGGGGGGGTGTCTGTTTGTCTACTGGTGAGAAGAGAGAAAACCACCAGTTGAAAGCAGAGGTTCTGGTGCATCAAATACAGACTCCCATAACCCTGGTTAAAGGCCAGCTTCTTTTGAGGAGCAGGAAAGAGGAAGAGGGAAAGGATTCTGAAAATTCCTCCTGGAGATTTGAGACCCTTGCAGAGCCTTAGGCTGCCAGCTGGGGGCGCCTGACCAAGTATGACCACATCCCACAATTTACAGACCATCTGAACCTGGCTGCCCGTCCTACCAGAGAGGTGCCAGTGTGAAGAGGGAGAATTTGCTCTATCAAGTGTGACCCGGGGTTGGTGATGAATACCAGAGATGGTAGGATCAGCCAGAATAACATGTCACACGGTGGGCTGCGTTCAGGAATGCTGGATTGGGTAACTGGCAAATTGAAAGGCTGCTTCATACTATAATGGTTAAAGAAAAAGGGAATTATCTCATGCCTTTCTTTTCGTCTATCAAGGTGTCAGCATATGCTAATTACCTGGCAGAGGCTTCAACGGGAAGAGGAAGAACAACTATTATATTTCTGAGGAAAGATTTATCTTGCGTTGTTGGCGCCAGTTGGAGGAGGAGGTAGGGGTGGTAGGGGGTCAGAGAGGCAAAGTGAGAACTGTTCCTTGACTCGAATGGAATTGAAATGCCTTTGAACTGAGGTTTTTCTGCTAAGATTAGAAATAATAAGCCTTGTTGGGAGAGGCTTTGCTGTGAGCCCATGGCCAGGGGCGGGGGAAGGCTGAGCGGAAGTCGACAGTATCCTAGGAGATTGTGGGGGGTGGGGTCAGCTGGGTGCGGCTGATATGGAGGATGCATTAGATATCTCCATTCATTCATTCACTCGTTGATGACTGATTGATCGATACAGATTAGGGTTTAAGAAACACAGGCTTGGAATCAGGCAGCCCGGAATTGAATCATCCCAACTCCCAGGGTGTCTGGTCTGTGGCTTCTTGCTCCATCTTTCAGTCTTGGTTTCCTCATCTGTGGGGAAAATAATATGTGCTTTATATGATTACTTTCACAACTAAAAGAGATCATATAAGTGAATTGCTCAGTACAACTCAACAGTGACAGCTGTGGATATGATTATTCAATAGGTATTTCCTAGGTACCTACTAGGGTTCTAGGCACTCGGAAAACAGGAGTGAATAAGACAGACAGGGCTGTCCACTCAAGGAGCCTGTCACATAATCGAGGGCCTGTATCTTTTTTGTCTCCTGTTCTCAGAGGTCCTAGAAAGTAGGGTATAGGAGACAGGAAAGGCCCTCAAATCTTAACTTAAAGTTTGAGTGCACCCCTTATAATAATAGTAACAATTAAATTAAATGCTTGACATCTATGATATGATCTCAAAGGAAGATTTGGTGGTGGTGGTGGGGAATAGAGTCCGGGACCTGAAGAAGACACGTGAGGGGCTGGCTGCTGGTGCCTGAGCTCTGGAGATAATGCCACAGCCCTGGTACCTCCAAGGTTGCCTGCCCTCAGGGGCGGGGGCCAAGGGAGTGCACACTAGAGTCAGATGAGCTGACTTCCCATCTGTTGACCTCATGCCTTCCTTCAGCCACAGCTGTCTGTGGAGGAAGTAAGCTAGAGAAAGCCTGGCATGGTGGCCATGTTTCCTGAGAATGGGTTCAAATTCAACCGCTGACACTTAGCCGGGTGGACTTAGCATAACACCATGCCTCAGTTAAGTGAAGATAATAAAGCCTAACTGCGGGTTTGCTGGGCAGATGAACGAGGCATTCAGAGTACCGGGCACACAGTAGGTATTCCCAAGTGGTCGAAGTGATTGCTAAAATGGGCCATCCTTGCAGCTGTGTCAGCATCCACCCCTGCGGCCTGGAGCGGCATTTAGTGTTCTGGGGATGGAATGGGGGTGCACCAAGTGGGTGGTGTGACAGTCAGACTTTGAGCAGGTAATGGCTGTCAGGGACCAGCAAATCACAGGTATCTCAGGAAGAACAGGCGTTACACTCAGATACCAAAGAACAAACACAGAGCACAAGACGTTTTGCCACAGCAAAGCTGTTTTGATCGTTTCCGGATGTGACATGTATCGCATGAGGAAAGAGAGCCTCTTACACTAAGGCTGCCTAATTGACAGCCGGTGGCTCCATGCAGAGTGGCACCCGGTAGGGTGGGGGATGGGGGCAGAACAGTCCTCCCTCCTTCCCCTCCCCCAGGCAAGCAAGCTACTTCTGCTGTTCCCTCAGCCAAGCTGTTTGTGACTGGAGGCGGGGGGCTCATGATTCCCCAAACCTCCAGATCCAGTCCTCCCTTTACCTCTCCAGCCCCATCCTGCATCACTCAAGGAACCCAGGCTGTATGCCCATCTAATTGAACTTCTAAACTTTGCCAAGTGCACCAGACTCACTGGGGCCTCCAGGCCTTTGCATATGCTGTTGTCTCTGTCTTGGAAATTCCACTCCTCCCCAGCCCTCCCATCCACCTGGTTAGTATTGGCAAACGCCTACTTAATAACAAAAATAATAGCTTGCACTTACTGTGTACTCACTCTGTGCTAAGTGCCTCCTGAATGTGATCTTATTTAGTCCTCACAACATCCTGCAAGGTAAAAACAATCATAATCCGCATGTGGCAGATACCTGTCATTGACCAGGCACTGTTCCAGAGCTTTTTGTATATTCACTTATTTAATCCTCACAACCCCATGGGATGAATTATCATTCTTATCCCTATTTTATATATGAGGAAACAGAGGCACAGAGAGGTCTGGTGACTTGGCCAAGGTCACCAGCAAAGAGCAGCAGAACTTAGGTTTCAACCAGGAGTTTCTTGGCCTCCTACGCATCATTTATGACTCAGGCCAGGCACCACCTCCTCCTGGAGTCCTCCTCTCTCCTTGATTGATAAGGAACTTCCTCTGGGTTTCTGTAACCACCTTCCCTTGGCAACAACCCTCTCCCCACCCACTCAGAGCAGCTACCACCCAGTGATGTTTGCTTGTCTGTTCCCTGCTGGACAGGAAATTCCTGACAACAGGGATTGTCTGTCTGGTTCTCCACTGTTCTTCCGAGCCTAACACAGTGCCTGAGTGCCTGATACATAGCAGGAGTAACATGTTTATTGTATGGCTTCATGAAAACTTTCAGAGCTCATTCCTGCTCTGGCTCTTGCTTTTCAATCCCAAGGACTATAAGAACCCCACTGTCTGCATTAACCGGGATCCTAAACATTCAATAACATCAAATCACAGCTCTCTTTTTTGTAGGGTTAGTGAGAAACAATATTTTTCCATTCATCTAAATTGACACAAAAGCAAAATATGGCAAGATTTATGCTGTACACAACTGGTGCTATATTCAATTGAGAAAGTTCCCAATACGTATGGGCCAGTCACTTCCTGACACCCCCATTCACTTTTGGAAAGTGGAACTGGGTGTAAGACAGGAACTCCACACCATCCTCCATCATGTTTCCTCTGACTTTGTGTTTCTCATGGGGAGTAGTAGGAAAGGAGTCACCTCACCCATTTTGTGCCCAAACTTGACCGCATGTTCTGATGCTCAAGGAGTTGACAGCTACATGGGAGCCAGAGCATCCCCAAGAGGCGAGGGATCTGGTCTCATTCCACACATACCTTCTGGTTAGAGCCATCACAAACCAATGCTTAAGTAGTCTCTTGCTTATTTTCCCACGAGCAGGGAGCTCATTGTTGGCTAATACCTTTTGTCACCATATAGAACTAACAAGCTCTGCCCTGCCTTGGGAGAGGCCAGAAGAATAGAAAAGATGGACAGCTCTGAAGAGCAGCATTCCTGAGGCCTGGCAAGTCCAGGCAGGCTCCCTGGAGGAGGTGGCATTTGGTCTGGCCTCTGCCCCCAGCTGCCCTTTCCCTTTTATAGGGTGCTCAGAATTGTCATATGGGCATCGTCCTAGATTTATCCTTACAGCCAGTGATAATCTGGGGAGAGGTTATGGCAACCTCCAGGAAATAAGAAGCAAATCCCCATCATGACCCCACTGTTTTCCCCTATCCACAGCTATGAAGATTGCCTGGTGCGAGCTGGGAGGTGTAGTAGCCTGACTTTCCTTACCAATAAAATGTAGCTAATGATAATACCTTCCTCCCAGGTCTGTGGAGAAGATCAAATGAGAGAATGCAGGGAGAAGCGTCTTATATGCTATAAAAGGCTCTGACAAATGCTCATTATTTCTTCCTATTCTTCTCTTGGAATTTATCAAACACTTTATGGGCCCTGGAGTTATTTTTTACCTCTATTCTGCATAGCTTTCTTTGGCCCACAATTCTCATCTTCTCTTGGGCTGGACTTTAGGGGAGCAGGGGAGCAGCGTGGTCAAGGAGGCAGGGGACAGGATGGTCTGGGTCTGAATCCTGGCCCCACTCCTTCCTAGGGATATACTGCGGCAAGTCACACAGATTGTCTGAGCCCTGTGGTTTCCTCTTATGTAAAAGGGGTAAAAACATTGAATTTCACACTAAGGTTGATGTGAGGACTAAATGAGATAGTTTGTGCAAAGTTCTTAGGACTGTGGCCCTCAAGTGTTTACTACGTGTCTGCTGTGCTGTGGTTGTTACTTACTCTCTGGTAGTAAGTGAGCTGCTGGTCAGCTCTTTGAGTGGGAGGATCAGTGGAGGGGACCCCAGGTACAATTCATAGGCTTCCTTGTTTCCACGCTCAGGAAGGGGGTAGGGGGAGGGGGTCTATCAAGGGCTGCAGATCAGGTGTTCATTCATTCAGTAGCCTATTGTTAAGTGCCTACTTTGTGCCAGATACTCTGGAGCAGCTGGCTGAGTAGGTCACAGTCCTCATCACTGGGGAGCTCATGCTGCATCAAGGAAAGTATTTATTTATTCACTTATTCATGTGTTCATTCAGCCATCCAGTGATCACTCGTTTGCCTGATCTCCCAGACCAGACTCTGTGATGGGCTCTGGGGCACTGTGTGTGGGGCAAGGAGGGAGTCAGAGAGGCAGAGATCTGATCTGGAGTCCCTTGAGACCTCTGGCTTTTGCTGACTTGTCTTCCCACATCCTGTCACTTGACCTCAGTTTCCCCATCTGGATGCCAAGGGGTCACTTGAGCTGGTCCCCGAGCATCTGGCCCATACCAGCATCCCAGACTTCTGAACCAGGATGGACAAATGCTGAGTGACACCCCCATCCCTGCTCCCAGGCCACGTGTCCACTCCGGGCTAGAGCATCGACCAGTTCAGAGCTCATTAGAGGCCGCACAGCCATTGCCACATGTCACAGGCTCTTAAAGTCTCCATTACGGAGGGCCCTTCCTCCGCTGTATTTTTAGCCTGCATCTGGAGGAGACTGCTGGCATCTCCTGCAGTTACACATGTCAGGTTCAGTGGTTTTGACAACTCCTCAGGCCTCTGGGCATCTGGAGGTGGGGCTCCCTAGATCTGCTCCCAAGAAGGAAGGTGGTGGGAGATGTGAGAGCCAAAAGTGAGGAATCTCCCCTCTCCTCTAACCCCCTGGCTCTGAGACACCTGGGTATGAGAGATTGGAGGGGCTTTAGGTTGCTCTGGCCCTAGGGGGACAAAGCGCTTCGGATAGCGCTGGGCCGGAAGCAGTGATGCTAACTTGGGGACAAACCCGGGCTAGTTGGACATCCCTGAGGACCAGACGCTGGCTCTGACTGCGAACAGGTAGAACAAAGCATGCAGAAGCCATGGTGCCAGTCAGCAGGTTTCTGTCTGCCTGTGGGAGACAGAGGTAGCCCCAGAGGCGCTTCCAGAGCCCAACGCTTCCCACGGAGGAGGCCCCACCCTGTCTCCTCTCCAGCCTGCCTGGAGAGCAGCCGCCCATCCTCAGCAAGTTGCCCCCTTGCCCCACACAGGCCCCTAAGGTACTTCCCATCGCAGTCAACCCAGACTGGGGGGATCGGTGGGATTCCTCTGGAGTAGGTTAAGAACTGCATTTCGTAGACTCTGGAATGTTAGAGAGAGGACTGTGAGATTAGCATCCCCTCTGGGGGCACTGTAATACTGTGGACAACGATACCCGGCACCTTACTGGGTGCTGGGAACACCAACCATGGTGAACAAGTCTGACCTGGTCTCTAACCTCACAGAAGTAGTCCTCTAGCAGCCAGGAATTAACTCACAGCAGGCCCAGGGCTAGGAAGGAGCAGGGGCTAGGGGAGCTTGCAGGAGATGTCCCAGTGCTGCATGTGGTAAGTCAACGAAGGCTTCTGGGAAGAAGTGATCGCTAAACGAAACCTGAATGATAAATAGGAGTGGCCCACTTAGAAGGGGCAAGAGTGTTCCAGGCAGAAGGAAGAGCACAAGTGACTAATTATAATGCAAGGTGATACAGGTCACAATATTAACATGAGCAAAGAGCACTGGGAGCCTTTATTCATTCAATCAATCATTTGCTTATTAAAACAAACATTCATTGAGGAGATGGAGAAGAGTTATGCCTATAAATCTTCAACCAGAGTTAAAAGAAAAGCTTCAACCAGAGGTGACT
This sequence comes from Scalopus aquaticus, assembly GCA_004024925.1. NCBI lineage: Eukaryota > Metazoa > Chordata > Mammalia > Eulipotyphla > Talpidae > Scalopus > Scalopus aquaticus. The sequence continues at coordinate 15,965 of PVIJ01003377.1, read as the reverse complement.
CTTGAACTGAGCCTTAAAAGATGAGTAGAAGTTTTCTGAAGACAGAAGTATCCAGCATGAGCGAAATCATGCACTTGGAGATTTTAGAGAAAACTGTCTAACAAAATGGTGGTTTAGGAGACTTTCCTCACACTATCTTTGTCAGCTTTTTGTCTCTCAAAACTAACCTTGACATTTATTATTCATTTTTAACATGACCTCATCAGTGGTTCAGATAGAAATGTTGGATGCATGCATGAGTGCAGGGATAAATGGATGGGTGGAAGAATTAACGCATGCATGAATGAAGGAATACAAGAAGGATGAATAATGATAATGAGCACGTATATAGTGCCTTTCATGCACCAGGCATTGTTGTAAGGGCTTTATTTTTATTAAATCATTAAATCCTCACACAACCCTAGGAGGTAGGGATTGTTATTATATGCACTTTACAAATGAGAAAAGTGAGGCATGCAAGGTTAAGTAACGTACCCAAGGCCACACTGCTGGGAAGGGGAGAGCTATGGTTTGAACGGAGCAGTCTGGCTCCAGAGGGTGCTATAAGTTGGTCCCAGGAGTAAATGCTGAGGAGGAGACCATTCCTCGTTCACTCAGCTATCTCCTTTCTCACCCCATGGAGGCTTCTTGGCCAAGCATCCTCCAGAAGTGTGCTTTCTTTGGAGCAGGTGTGGGTCTGGGTGGCCAGTTCATCTGGCCCTGCTGACTGCGATGGGAAGTACCTTAGGGGCCTGTGGGGCAAGGGGGCAACTTGCTGAGGATGGGCGGCTGCTCTCCAGGCAGGCTGGAGAGGAGACAGGGTAGCGCCTCCTCTGTGGGAAGCGTTGGGCTCTGGAAGCACCTCTGTGATCACTGAGCAGGAAACTTGAAGTTTGCCTTTTGGGTTGATTGTATTAGCATTTTGGAAGAGTCCCCCTTCCTGTGAAGTGCATTAACGATTCACTCCGGCTGGTCTCTCACCCGGGGAAAGCTCATCGTGAAGTGCCTCAGATTTCCTAGGAATCCTCTGAGACATTTTGACATTCTGATTGTCACTGCCAACGTGGGCTGCGAAGGAATTAATTGACATGGATGAAACCCTCAATTTCCAAGGGCTGTGTAATGAAATAAAGGTTATTGTATTATTACAGATTCAACCACTAATGAAAAAGGGCTAAAGACCCTAATGACAATATAGTATGCTTAGTGGGGGCTTACCTTGATTTCCACAGGCAACCGTCCTGAAATTTAGGGAATTCTAACAACAAGGGTTATTATTTATTGAGAACTTATGATATATTAGGCACTTTACTAGATGATCTATAGATATTATGTATTCCCACAACAATTCTATGAAGGAGCTGCTTTTTTCATCCCCATTTTACGAAAGAAGAAACTGAGGCTTGGAGAGGTGAAGTGAACATAGCTAATACATTATAGAGTAGCAATGGTAAAACACATTTTATTTTCTTAAAGATGAGGGAGAATTAAAATGCTTGTGCAGGGTTAAGGTGTTGGTCAAATATAGAGCATCTTGGGTAGTAGAGTATTAGGAGTGTTTGCTCGAACTTTCCAGACTCGGAGAGAATACCACTACCTTTTCCCTCAGGTCTCAGAAATCCCATCTATCCATCTGACCATCCATCCACATAAAAGAAATCCATCTATCCAACATCCACACACACCCACCCATCCATCCATCCATCCATCATCTATCTAACCATCCATCCATTTATCTGTCCATCAATCCACATACCCATTTGTCCATCATCCATCCATTCATTTAGTCATATATTCATGCATTTACTTATTTATTCAAATCAGGGGGTTCTCTAATTGACTTCCTGAGCTCCTATCATGGAGGTGGGTTTTCTCCTCTGCTGTGACTAATGTAACAGGTAGGGGAGAGAAAGTGGGACAAGAAGATGGGAGATAACCATGTCAGCTACATAATTTGTAAAGTCTCTTCAACTTTCTCATCCCCAGTCTCCCTATATGTCAGATTGGGATAATATTTGCAGGCTATTATGAATTTAAAACAAGAAAACATGTGACATGCTTTGGAAATGCAAAGGTGCTGGCTAAGATCCTGTCACCATCATCATTACCATTGACAGTGCAGCATGTACTCTCCGTAAAACATCCTAGGTTGGAGGAAATCAGCATCTGTAAAATGATCTATTTCTGACTTTGTTTCACAGAAATTCTGCAAAATTTACAAATATAAAATTACTTAAATTATGCAGTTATTCTGTTTTATAACAGTCAGATCTATCCCATGTCCTCTTGGGGCTATAGGAAGTATTAGATATAGGAATTGGAAAGGGACTTGGTAATTAGGTAATTGATCATAAAATGTAGGCCTGTCATTCTGGCTTCATGGATAGAGCTCTCGAAAGCTATCAGGGCGATTGTTCAAGGCCTACTCCCTGCTGGTTACAAGGAAAGGAGAGGGTGTACTTTCAGGAAATATGTACCTGACAACCCAGGGAAAGATGAACAATCAAACTTAAAAACTGGCAGAACTGCAGTAATCCAAGCCTTACAGACACTGCATCATCAGTCTGCATAGATGACGTTATGCTGCAGTAACAGACAATCCCTAAATGTGACTAATACTTCTCCCTTACATGTCTGCCATGGGCCAGCAGCAGCTCTGCTCCATGTGGTCTTCACTCTGGAGCCCAGGCCAACAGAGAATCTCACTGGACCTTAAAGTGGCCCCTCACATTTTATTGCCCAACGCAAATCATGTGGCTAACCCTGACATCAAAAGGACGTGTATTCCTCCTTCACAAAGGTCACCCACTGGAGGTACAGGAAACATTTTGAACAACAAAATAACTTTTCATACATTTCAACTGAACTAGAAGGTAATTTGAACCTCAAAGTGACTTGGCAGGAGGGACCTTTGCAGGAGGAGGAGGAAGCTCAGGCAGCTCAGCTTCTCGCTGCGTGTCCACCTCTCCCCCTCCTACCTACTGACTCTACCGGTTTTTTAAAGCCTTGTTGCTTTTGCTTTTCTCTGCCTTGAGGGTCCTGTTTCCTCATGACTTTGACATCTCTGTCATGGTCTCTTTGTCCCTTTTCTTCCTGATGACCGTTTACTTACTGATCTTACCATGAATTTAGGTTTGCATGCCAGAAACTCAAATCAAACTAGTTTAAACGAGGAAAGAAAGAAATTCATGGGCTCATATAACTGAAAAAGCCAAAGTAGAACTGGCACTGAGCATGGCTGGGTCTTCCAGTCCCAGTAACTTTCTTACCATCTTTCATCTCTTCTTTCCTCTGTGTTAACTTCATCTTTGAACAGATTCAGTCGTGGGGGTAGCAAGGCTGCTATGGCAGGATGGTAGATTTTTCCCAGTCGCCATTCTCTTCCTCTTGCAACCTGGGAGAAGTTTGTAGCTGGGCCTGTGGTGTCGCTTGCAACTAGGTATGACTTGGGATTAAATTCTGGCTAATGAGGTAAAATCAAAAGTTACGGATGCATCTTTTGGATTGGTGCTTCAGAAGACAAGGCTGTGCTTACTTTCCTTTCCCCTCCTTCGGGCTGGCTGGATTGGTAAGGAGAGTAATCCAGAGGTGGCAGAGCAACAAAGGAGGAGTCTGGTTTCCTGAGGACTTTTATAGAGTAGACCTACTGCATCCACTGGGCTTTTATTTGAGAAAGAAATAAACTGTTTAGGCCACAGCTGCTTGGGTGTCTTTGAACACAGCCAGACCAAGACCTTCATGGATCCACTTACCCCTCCTTAACCCTTCGTTGTGGTCAGGGGAGACAATCTGCTGATAGGCCACATCTGGGATTGGGGCTCTCTCTCGGCAATCTGGGGGTATGGGAGGCCAACTCACCTAAACTCTAGGGACCCAAAGAGGTGGAAGAATTGCTCCCCAAGGGACTTCTCACCAGAAAAAACTGTGAAATGAGTGCTGGGCAGGCAAAATCTGCGCATGTCCTTGTCCATCACTATCCTATGTTTGCCTGTTTAGATTCCCTGGTAAGAAAGTCTGATGGACCCAACTTACATTTTCCCTTCCCTCTTCCCCCAACCCAGCCACAGTGGAGGTTCCTGGCCTGTGGATCATCTACCAGGTTCCTGGTAATGTCCCAACCAGCTGTGGCTATGAAGATGGGTCCCCATGACTGCCCCTTAGCCTTGGTGGGCAGAGCAGGCAGTGTGAATCTTGTGTTTCCAGAGCCCTCTGTACACTTGATACAGCGGGTGGGGGGAACTCATGAAGCAGACTGGGTCCTTCAGGTCTCGGGAATGGACCAGAAACAGGTAAGGACAGGCCCCGGTCTCTGTTTCTATGCTGTCGTCCCTGGCATCCACTAGTCTTGTCTGCAAAATGACACATGAACCCTAGGTGGGTTGCCTTCACTGTGCCAAAGACAAAACAAGTCCTTTAAATTTACTGCAAATGTTCAATGGGGATAGACCAGAGTGTTTGTTAACTCCAAATGCCAATAAATGTTGATAAATAATGCTATTTAAAATGTATTATTGCCCTGGCACTTTGTTACAACATCTTTCCTCTACCTTTTCCCCATGTAACATTTACTTTAAAAGGCCCCAGCCAAAAGCCAAACACCAATAAAATGACACCTAGTCTCCCAGAACATCTTCATTTATGAAACACTCCAAGATTCAGCACTCAGAGAAAAGCCACTGAGATATTCCACTGTTTGGTAAACTTTGCAAAATCTGTAGTTCCTCTGGTTGAGACCTAACTGCATGTTGAATTTGAAATTTTGAAGCTTCAATTGCTTAAAAATATTGTAACTGCTTCTCAAACAGGAAAATTGCATTTAGATTTCCCTCTGTGTTTAACCTCAGACCGGCAAGAGATAGTCTTCAAATTTCCCCAGCAAATGAAAATCACTTTAGGATTGAGATTGCATATGGATAGTTCCTACCAAGAGAAAAAGAAAATCTTCAGGAACAAATACAGTCATACATCCTGTGCTGGGACCATAACGTGGAGAAATAGATGATCATTTTATTCTATAATCTCTAGCATGAAGGATTTAGGACAGAGACAAGGAAGACATTCTTGAATATGAGGTTCAGTCACATCCGAACTGTTACTAAAGGAAATTGCAGTGTCCTGCACTCAATTTTCTTAGAGCCAGCCTCCTGCAAAATTGTATGATCCCTTTGGCACTTTCTATGTCAAAATTCCTTTCCTCCCCACTGAGGCTCTAGTGCTCTCAAACCACCTCTTCCACCAGTCACTCTCATAACTCATTCAAACTAAAGTGTGATTGTTTGCATCCTAAAGGGGACCAATGGGAAGAGGGTGGTGCTTTCTCAAAGGAATGAATCAACATTGGTGAAATTCTAGGCAATGATAGGCAGTCTTTTTGATGGCATATTGAATGGGCTCTTTCTTGTCTACTCAGAAACATAGCTGTTCCTGTGATAAATGCATGCATACTTCTTTCCTTCCCTCTCCAGTCAACATACTTGTTTGGGGTGCCTGCTCTGCTCCATTCTCTATGGTCAGTGTTGGAACCCTGAAATGGAAACTTCTTACAACAAAAGAGGACTGAGTCCTAGAAATAATAATTGTAATGACATAACTGCAAGTACCATTTGTTGAGTAAGTTCTTACTACATGCTGGGCACTATGCTAGGAGCTTGTTTATGGATGACATTTAATCTTCATGACAACTCCAGTGGGGTGGGTAGTATTGTACCCTTCTCATAGACGAAAAAACAAAGGCACCATTTTTTTGGCCCGTGGTCACACATATGTGTACTGGAGTATCAGTGCAGGCAGTCTGACTCCAGAGCTTTTTCTACCAGTGAGATTAGATTAAAAGGAGCATATAAATTGGGCTTCGAGGGGACGGAATACCTAGTGTGCTCTGCACTACCCAGAGTTTGTGCCAAGAGCAAGCAAGGAGGGCCAGCCTCTTATTGAGGGGTGTATTGCCAGCCCAGCAGCCCCAGTGGGTGCCCCCTTCTCAGTTCCTTTCCTGCTCCTTTCCACACGAAAGGGCCCCCTCCCCCATTAGCAGACACCAGCAGCTGGCAGTGCCCCAGGCATGGCTCTGGTCAGGAAGAGAGGATCTTTTGTGAGCTGCTGGCCTGGTCTCTGTTAATGCCAATTAGCGTTCCTGCCTGCTTGGAGCTGCGGGGCGGCAGGCTTCTGTGATCCTGGTGGCTAGAGGTTCTGTCCTAGAAATGCTTGGGATGTGGGACGGAAGTCAGAGTCCGAGGGAGAAACTGTTTCATTGAAAAGAGAGGAAGCGGGCTCCACAGAGGCCGTGGGGCTCAGCAGCCTCGAAGGCAGGCGGTCTGGGGCAGTAAGGAAGAGGGGAGGGAACACTCAAACTATCTCTCTCGCCAGCCTCACTGTGTCTTATCTGTGGATTTGGAGACAGGTTCTTAAAAGGAGAGGGTAAAGGATGGACAGTGACATTCCTGGGTTTGTGGGGACTCTGAGAAGAGTTCTTCTAGGAGATAGTGACTCTCTAGGTTATGACTCTCCTACTCCTCCTTAAAGCAAGCCCAGAAAAGTGTCTTCGGATCCCCATCATAGGCTAGCTGTGACTGGCGGCAGGGGCACACTGGAATAATTGGTATTCAGTTAGACTGAGTCCCTGGAGGTCAGGGGGCTGTCAAGAAAGACCTGGTCACCCCATTATGAGACTGTCCTTGGCTCCCAGTTGGGCATTGCTGAGAGATCCCTGAGTTCCTCTGGCCCAAGAAATGGCCCCATGGCAGCTTGTCCCAGTTTTCTCTCGACTGATGTCCCCACGCACTGCTCTCCCCACACACTGCCCTCTTTACCCTTCAGTGTCGCCACCTCCACCTGTCCCTTTAGTCTGGGTATGGGCTCTTCTTGCCCAGCTCCAATGAGTCTGCTGGGCCCCAGCCCTCCAGTGGGGGTGCTCCTCCGTGCTTGCCTTGCTGGCCCTCATGAAGGCTGGTCCGCCACTTTTTCTTCCCACTGGAGGGTTGCCTCCAGTGTCACTGCAGAGCAAGGTGCCATAGATGATGCCCAGGAGCTGGCAAGTATTCTTCCTTCCCTGGCTTGGTCTCCGGCTCCACCTGCTTGCCCAGCTGCTTTCCAGGTGCCCCGGGGGATGGTTTTCCAGAGCCCTATCCTGCAAGTGCAAGAAAATCTCTTTACTTCAGACACAGCTTGTCCTACTTTCCCCTCCTCCCACTGAGGGCTCCCTGGGCAACACGCAAAGGGACGGGGTGGGGGCGATGGCACGAAGGTGCTCAGGCCAGACTTCTCATCTTGAGCCCCCAGCCCCACTCCTTTCTCTCTGGAGGTGTCCACTTTCTTAGCCACTTCTCCAAACTCCTGTGACAACCACTATATCCTGGCCCCACCTCCCTAGGAATCAGACAATTTCAAGGTCAAGGAAAAGGTCTGGAGGGTGTTAGGAGCCTTATTTATGCCTCCAAGCCCCAGAAGCAGCACTTCTCTGTTCCTACAGAATGAGTGAACAAATGATCATGTCTCTTAGCTCCCAAAAATGCGCTTACCCTCTTCTCTTTCCATTTTCCTGATGGGTCAGGCCCCTCTTCCTTGCTGCGCCTTTCTTCACTGCTGTGTGGCTGGTCCCTTAGGGAACCTTCTGGTATCAGGCCTTGGAGGCTGGGAAGGAGTTTTGAGAGGCTTTCTCTCCATCCCTTGGCCACAGCTGGAGGCTGACGGGGCTGCTTTGCCAACAGAGCTGTCACTGAAGCATTCTGCCATCTTGTCTCTTACCTCTCCCAGGGAAGGAGTGGGTGGAAGGACCGGTCACTGAGCTTGACCCTGACCTTCCAGCAGGTGCTGCTGCTACCTACAGCTCTGAGGGAGGAGAGGCTGCCACAGGCTGCCCGGCATCCCCACAGCTCAAAGCACAGTCACAGGCTGCTTCCCACCTCCTAAACCCTGGAACCTGGATCACAAGACTGAAGAAATTATTCATGCACATGGCAGGAAGAGACTGGGCTACATGAGGCCATGACAAGCTGGAGATCCTTAGCCTGGCACTGGGGACTTCTGGCATCTAGATCTCCCCTCCGTACTCCAACGAGCATGGGTTCCTCCTCTCAGATTGTTTCCATGAAAAGGCCCCTGGGCCTTTACACATGCTGTCTCCTCTCCTTTTCTTTCCTTTCCTCCCCTCTCTTCTTTTTTCCTCTCTGTCTGCCTAAATCCTGCCCACAGAAGAGGCAACCATCATCTCCCCCAGGGAGCCTCCCTTAACTACTCCAGCCCACAACAAGAGCTCCTTCTTCTGAGTCCACATAACTCACAAAGTAGAACTAAATTCTCCAGTATCTCTCATCGCATATGAGTCTTGTTTTCCCAATTAACCTGCCAGTCCCTTGAGGACAGGAGACCACAGGGTGACCCCTTTTTGCCTCTCCCAGTGCACTGACAGAGAGGTTTGACTTTTTGGAACTCAGCCATTACTGGTTAGCTAATTGGAGCCTGCTGAACTCTGCTCAAGGCCAGGAACTTGCACATGAAAACATTTCTCATGTGCCTATATATGCTTGATTTACATTGTTTAACATGGGTAGGATGTGAGTGTTCACACATGTGAATATGATCCACATATTTGTATCATGTGTGTAAATGGTTTAATTCTTTCAGCAAGCATTTACTGAGACCCAGTGACAGGTGCCATGCCAGGTGGTTGGGATACAATGGTGGGTAAAGAAATAGACTCTTGGAGCTGGGAAGAGAGATCATTAAAGGAGTGCTAACAATATGTGAGCTAGGTGCCATGATGGGGAGCACAAGGCAGGGGCACTTTACTCTGGCTAAGATGACAGGTCAGGGAAGGACTCGTGGAGAAAGGAAAATGTGACCAAGATTTAGTCTGTTGAGAGCTGAACTGTATTCCCCAGAAGATATGTTTAAGTCCTAACCACGAGTTCCTGTGAATATAAACTTATTTGGAAATAGAGTCTTTGGTAATGTGATCAGTTAAGATGAGGTCGTACTGAGTTAGGGTGAGCCTAGTGTCCCTATAAGAAGAGAGAAATCTGGATGCAGACATGGAAGAATGCCATGTAACTCCTGAGGCAGAGATTGGAGTGATGTGTCTGCAAGCGGAGGGGTGTCAAGGATTGACAACTACCACCAAAAACTGTGCACCTTTTCCTCTCATCCACCCCCCGCACCCCACACTTCAGCTCTGTTGCACTTTCAAGGCTTCATCCTGAACACAAACACATCAGCAGACTGGTTAGATGGTTTTATAGGACATAGCAAAGAAGGAACCAGTTCTGCTGACAGTTTGGTTTTGGACCTCTGGCCTCCAGAACCATGAGAGTAAATTTATGTTGTTATGAGCCACCCAGTTTGTGCTACTTTTATGGCAGCCCATGAAAGCTGTAGTATGGAAGCTTGCTAGGCTCACCTGGATCATGCCTGGTGAGGGGGGAAAGGAAGAGTGATTCTGTCACTTTGTATAGGGAGCAGACTGCACAGAGGCATGGAGGAGAAAGAGTGCAGCAGAGAGAAATAGAAAGTTCATTGAGTAAGGCTGGAATATTCCTTAGGAGATGGGGGCCTATTGTTACAGTGTGTTTGTGTAGCCCTGGGTATATGTGAATAGTTTGTGTGTTCATGTATGTGCTTTGTGGAGTTCTGCTGTTTTGATGATTTTGTGTGTTTCTCTGCTCTCATGTGGTTTGTATATATCTTGACCCAAATGGGTGTGTTTTACATGTCAGTGCATGTGTGTGGATGGTGTGCAGGTGTGAATTGAATCCAAAGCAGTCAGTTTGTGTTTGGTCACAGGAAATCTTGAAGCCAGGCTGAGGCCAGTTGCCTTGTCTACGTGGTTGGTGCTCACAGAGGGCAGCAAAAATAAGGTGAGACTGCACAGTGACTCGGGCAGACACCTGGAGCTCAGCCCTCACCTGGTCACCAAAACCAGGCCTAGACTGCACTGGCTCTCAGTAGGCATGTGTGTGCAGAACTGCTGAGCCCTTGAGTTTGAGGACTAGATGTATCCTTGAAGATGGTTTGGATTTCTTTGTCCCTTAGCTGTGCCCCACTGGCATTGTTCATGGGGTGTCACCAAACCTCAGCCAGTGAAAGGGAACCATGTGATTTGACCAGATCTCCATTTTCCTGGAAAACGTCTTCTTGGAAGGAAACTCAATCCCTGGACAAGGGTTGCTGCTGAGGGCAGGAATCAGGGGGATGGACACCCTTATTCCAGGCCCTCCTAATCAGACATGAAATGGTTGTGTATTTGTGCATTTTGGGGGGACAGGGTGCCTGGGGTGCCTTACAGCCAGGAGGTCCATGTCCCAGGAAGCGCAAGAATCATTTCCCTAGTCTAGGCTGACATTGAGGGCATGAGTGTGTATGGTGTGTGCAGGTGTGTGCAAGCATGCGGAACTCCCAACCTGCTTCCTCTCTGAGAATATGGTTGGATCAGGATGTCAAGTGCAGCCCCAGGCCCTGCCAGCTGCCGCCATGGTCAGATTGCAGGGGGCTGTCCTTGACAGGGCTGGTTGAACAGACGGAGTCAGTGTTAAGGACAGAAAGGGAGAGGTGGAGCCTGCTGCTTTAGGGAAGAAGGCCAGTTTGTAACCTAGAGGAACTCCTTGAAATCAGCTACCTGACTAACCAGTCTGCTGATGTGTTTGTGTTCAGGATGAAGCCTTGAAAGTGCAACAGAGCTGAAGTGTGGGGTGCGGGAGGGGGATGAGAGGAAAAGGTGCACAGGGAGAATTGTGATGGTTTTATAGGACATGGGGCTTTTCAGCACCTTGGCCAGTACCCTGTGTTCCCACAACTTTCTCTGCCTTTTTCCAGCCTGTCCTGTTAACAATTCTAGTTCTTAGTTTCTTTAGATGCCTAGTACAATGGACCTGCACACAATTTTCAAGATATTTGAACTCACTGGGGCTACAGAAGTTTCTGAGGAGCTGAATGGGCAAAATGAGGACCTCTCATGGGTAACTAAGTGTGCTGATCCCTAAAAGAAAGAGGAAGATTTCTTGGGGCTTAGGGTTGGGAGGGAATGGATGTGATAGGGAAGTTTCCAGACTCAGATGGTGGGAAGGAAAAGGAGAAGAACTTTGCAAGGAAGGGAAGAATGTGCCTATGGCATGGGTTATGTTTTACCCTGTCTTGTCTCAGATGCTGGACTGAGGCAAACTACATCTGCCCAACCAAATTCTCCCTCCTGTGAGCTCCCCAACATTCCAGGGGATCATGAGGCTATTATCTTGGCCTCTCCCTACTCCTGTTCTTCTGCTGCTCCGCTCACTTCCTGTGTCTGCCCATTGCCATCACAACCTCCCGTTCTGCACCCTGCAGCCCACGGGACTTCACAGCTAGCACTGTTGAGGAGCTTATGGCTCTGAGACATCCTGGGTCTCTTGTTCCTCTTCTGTCCAAAGAATTTCTACCAGCAATTAATTAACCTCATCCCATCCTCTCTGTGGATTCCAGTGCAGGGAGGGAGGAGGAGCACCTTGTCCCGTAGGACAGCAAAGTGGACAAGGAAGTTACCCAGGAAGCTGTTGGGGGCTTTCTCAGAGCACCCACTCCCATTTGCTGCATCATGAGCCTAGCTTGGGGAGTAGTGGGAGTCAGCTTGGCTGCTCTCAGTCCTGGCTTAGTCTCCAAACTGCCTGACAAAGGCCTTTATCACTTGCTTCCTCCAATTGCTTCTACCCTTTCTCGAATCCTCTCCAGGAAACTGGAGGATCAAAGATGAGATGCAAAGGACTTAGGGAGGAATGCAGATGAGTTTTGAGGAGTCCAACCTTGGGTGGCAATGATGACCTTTGCCCTGAATCCTGTGCCTGCCCTACTGGTGCAGCAAATGACATGGAAATGCAGAGTGTCTGCATACAAATATGCCCAGACATCCTGGCCTCTCCCCTGGCAGCACATGGCCCCTGGAGAGTTTGCTCTCTTGTGACTCAAGGGTTGATGCCCACAAATACTGGGGCACTGGATGAAGATGACACTGGATCTGCCTTCACTGGTTGTGATGCCAGTTGACAAGGCTTCTGTCCCTGCTCTGGAACCCCAGCCAAGCCCTGGGTACACTTAGTGTGTAACAGTTGGAGAGATGGGGCTAGGCTGGGGCCCAAAGGAAAGACAAGGAGAGAGGTGGAACATTAATTGTGCACCCGCTGATGTCAGACCCTGAACTAGACATATTGTGTATGTTAACACATGTCATCTCTCTGACTTTCCAAGAAGTTCTTAAGGAAACTGAGGTTTAATAATGCAGGAACTTGGCCAACTATCGCACAGTGAGTAAGTGGTGAAGCCAAAGCTAGACCTAGACTTTTATTACCTGAGCAAAATTTATAAATGTAAATCAGATCATGCCATCCTCTGCCTAAATCACTCCCTTGGCTTCCCAGTGCCTTCAGCATGAAATCTTTTCTTTTCATGGCTGGCAAGACCCTGCTTTTCTAGCCTCGTCTCCTCTGGCTCCTCCTCTCCCTGCCCCAGCTGCCCAGGCTTCCTTCTACTCTCCTAGCACAACACTCATTCTCTTCTCAAGGTTCCGGCACTTGCTGCTCCCCTGTTTGGAACACATTCCCTCTCAAGCTTCATCAGCAGATCCTTCTCATTCTTCAGGTCAAATGCCACCTCCAGGGAGACCATCCCAGACTATACAGTGGCAACAGCAGCCTCCCTCCTTCCCGCTTTCTCCCTTCATGCCAATGTCTCCTCTTCATAACATTCAACAGCATCTGAAATTATCTGTTAACTTGGTCAGTGCATTTTGCCTACTAGAATATAGGTTCCTTCAGTGCATCAGTCATTGTAATCCTAGGGCTTGGTGCTTAATAAATGCTCAGTAAAAGTTTGAAGGATGAATGATTGCAGAAAAGTTCCCCCGGGCTCCAAGGGACAGCTGGAGGTGTGAGCAGCATGCTAGACTGACAGCTTGACCTCTGGGTTGCAAACCACATTGAGAGCTGATTGCTGAGGCTCTGAAGTCCACAGGAGAGCGTTCACTTGTCTGTCTGTCCATGAGATAGCCTGGTCTCCCTTCCTGTACAAGGAGTATGTGTGAGCACAGTTCTTCAGTGTTGGCATGAAGCCAGGTGAAAGGGACAAGCTGCCTGGTGTCCCTGACTCAGAGATGGGTGCCCTTGGGCTCCACTCATCCTCCCAGTCTTTCCTGATATTAGGTGAGATTTAGGGCTGCTTCAGAGCCCAGCCTGCTGCCCTGGACTGTTGTGGCAGGCAGCTGCCTGGCAGGGACAGAGAGACTGCTGCTCAAAGAACCTGATCTTTTGCATTTGCTGACATTCTTGGATTTGGCATTTACAACCTCAGGGTTCTATTCCGAGGAGGCCTTTTGCATTTGATGTAAATATTATGGTGATGAGAGGTGACACCGAGAATACCCTGTAGGAAATGTAATTCCACCCCCACCAGGCTTGGAGCCTCACCCTGCTGCTGCTTTGGGTTGTTGTTCAGGGGATTGATTCCTCCAAGTTCTTGGGTTAACCTAGAAGAGCCCCCTCCACTCACAGGCAGCAGGGTCTGGGAGTAGCACATTAGTTATTTTTCCAATTTGCAGAGGCGCATTCATCCATCAATGTGGGAAGCGATCGGGGCAAGTCTGGAGCTCATTGGTGCTGCAGCCATTCTTTGGGCAGAGATGTCATTTCCCAGAGGCAACTTGGGCAGTCCTCAGCTCTAGAAGAGTGAGGTTAGAACATCCAAGCTAGAAATGGCTCTGTATTTCCCAGAAATCAGCTGCTCTCCCAACCACTTCCTCAATACCTCCTGGCTCCCAACTCTCTTCCAGGAGGGTTTAATCTGGGAGCTACATGCCTCTGTACTTAGCAACGGGGACCACTTCTTCTGCAGTGCCCATCCCTGCCACATTGTCACTCATTTCCCAGGCTCCCAAGGAAATGATGTTCGTGATCCCCGTATGCAGTCATAGTGGGGCGCCAGGACTAAAACAGCTATCCCAAAATGGTTTGCAGGACCCAGGAGAAAGATGGCACCTTTGAATTGCTATCTTTTTGATATGCTGTGTGGACAGGGACAAGTGTCTGAATCTCTCTGGACTTTTATTTTCACATTCTTCAAATGGGGGAAATAATGTCTTGGTCATAGGGTTGTGTGAAGATCCAAAGAGAGTGGCATAGACAGAACCCAACACAGCACTTGACATGGAGTGAGTGCTCTGGTAACAGGCAGTTATGACTAGCTATGGAGGGGTTGTGACCAACACGTGGACAAGGGCCAGATGTCAGGTTGGAAGCCTAGAATTTACAGGTCTCTTTCCAGCTGTGCAATGAATCTTCTATCTATAGTGACTAGTCACTCAATCAATAAACATTGATTGTTTGGATGTGTGATGAGTGTTTTTTATTATCATCAGCAAGCCAGTATAACCTAGAGCTCAGATTCTTGAGTCAGACAAACAATTCAAATCCCAGCTTGGCCACTGGAGCTGGACTTTTCAAAGTTTTTATTTCTTCATCTGTAAGAAGGGTTTGCTAATAGAATCCATGCCAAACAGCAATTAGGTGGGGTAGTACTTAGCATACAGGCCCTTATTGGCTATTACTACAAAAATTGTGTGTGGGGTAATGGGAAAGCCTGCAGATTTGAGGTTGGAAGACCTGGGTAAATCTACTTCCATATCTTATTTCCTGTACTTCTTTGAGCAAAATGCTTGACCAAGGAGTTTCTATTTCCCGATCTATATAAAGGGGTTAATGTCACCTAGTTTTAGATTGCCATGAAGAAAGCTTTATATTGGGCACAAGAAGGATGCTCAATATTTCTATGATGAGTGAATGAATGAATGAACAAATGAGGTGGAAGGATTTTAGTTTTTGAATTCAGAAAACTTGGATTCACATCACTTACTGTGTGGTTTGGGACAAGTGACGCCACCTCTCTGAAGCTTGAATTGTCCTAGTATAGAATAGGATAATACCTACCCCCTAGCAGTATTGCAGAACACACTATTAATATTAAAATGCCTCATAAACTGGAGGGCACAGTGCTCACTCTAATTCAATATTACTTTGTGTAGAGCCTTGGGTCAGGAGCTATGAAGTTTCCAAAGATATGCAAAGACCTTGGTCCTAGCCCTAGAGGAGCTGTGATAGATGAGGGGAGGGGAGAGAAAGCAAAGGCCAGAGCTACAGGGAGTTCCACCCATTCATTAAGTGCACACTTATTTTCAGCATGCCTTCCAAGCACTGGGCATGTTTTCATAGTTCTGTTGAGGTTTTGAGTTAGGCCTGATAGCGGGGGTTTCATGGTCAAGGTAAGGCCCCTGGACTCACTCTTCTGTGGGTAGAGGTCTCAGAAAGCTTTCGTGCCATCTATGCTCCTGAGTGCCCCTGTGGGGCAGGCCTGTGACTCACTGAGTCACTGTCCCCAGTCACTCTCCAGGGAGGAATGTGCAGAGGCCATTGCAGAGCAGCTTTTGAATCAGTTATTCAATGAGTGGCCCCTCCCCAAAGGTCAGTGGCCTATGTGACCACCGCAGCTGATGCCCACAAAAGGCCTGCCGAGTATCCTGTCTAATGGAAAGGTGAATGCTCCAGCCGCTCTTCCTGGGAGAGGGTGGATGAGTTGCAAGGTGATTTCGCTGCTGTCGCAATCTCCCTTTAGACACAGGCTGTCCTCGAGGGCAAAAACAGCAGCTTCAGAGGCAGGGGAGTGCTGTGACATCATCCCCTAGGTTTAGTCAGCAAACCCCTCCCCAGCCAACTAATCCTGCTGGCCCCTTGGAGACTTGGGTCAAGGTCCTAGGGGTGACGGTGGTGATCCTGGGTACCTTCAGTGTCCTGTCTCCAATTCTGGGCTCTGTGTGCAAACGGGAATTTCCCTCCCCCCCTACACACACACACACACACACACACACACACACACACACACACACACACACACACTGTTTACCCAGGGGAGAGGAGCGCACTCAGCAGTGCACTGTGGCCGGGCCCCTGTCCACCTTCAGTTCCCCAGGGCTGAGCACACAGACC